>JAVSBV010173705.1:0-13663 GCA_033117975.1 Parotocinclus spilosoma | reverse complement strand
TCATTCTGTTCTGAGTTGAGAGGACACTAGTCAAGTCCCTGGAAAAGACGCCTTGTTGGTACGACAGGGTCACAGATATTTTTCTTGAAAAGGAACGGAGGGTAGAATTTACGTATAAATAAAAACATTCCACATAGTCCTAGAGAAATTGAAAAGTGCTGAAAAATAAAGATTTTTTGTTTTTCCTCCCTTCTCAGTAGATTAAGTAGGGACATTCGAGGAACAAGCAATTAAAAAAGTCTGGCCTTAGTATTTAAATATTCTTGACTGACTAAACGTCCACCGGTTACGCCACCTTATTGTTTAATTGCAAACAAATGACCAGTCTCTAAAGAATTAAAAGAAATAACGTGTTTTGTAAATTAACAAAACGTATGTTGCAACTTGCGCAAGTTGTACTGGACAAGTTCAACAAATTTGGGACACATTGACTGTCCACCAAATTTTTCTTCTCCTTACTCCCATTTTTAGGTTAATGTGCCTTAAGAATAGCCTGGAAGTTACATCATCCTTCCTGGCTCCTTTCTGATGTGATATTGTGTTTATTGACATTAGTCCTTGTCCTCTGCTTTATGTGATTAGGGTTGGTGTGTTTTCCTGTGTTAGAAGACATCCCACCTTGCAAAAAATCCCTTCATGGAGGTATAATGGAGAAGGTAGACCCTGACCCTTGGCCCTTCCCTTACAGTAACAATGATAATGAACAGGAAAGAATGTTAAAGTACTGCACCATGAAAGCAACAGCTTTTAGTTTTTTCCAGTGAGTTGTAATGTTGGAAACACAGTGTTCATTTTCTCATAAATGACCCCACTGAATATTTTCTTAGCATCTGTTTTTGTCACCCAGTTCTCACAGTTTAAGAGTTGCAAGTTGAAATGCAAGAAACACAATTTCTCAATTTTTCTTACCATTCTTGAATATTACCCTTGTGAGAGCACACTGGCTGATGCTGCTGATTATTTTAGTTTTCTTTTTTAACACTCTGACATACCACTTCACAGCAGTAAACTAGTTTACAAGCGTAGTGAGGAGCATGTTCTTTTCTCTAGTGACTGCTGGGATACAAAACTAGGGTGTAAGGTAAACAAGTTGTGTCCCCATTCTCACCTGGATCATGAGCTAAATTACCAACAAGCCACAGGTTGTGAGGCTCCAGAATTGTGTATCAGAGACTGTGCTGAGCAGCCTTGGGGCAGCCCAGGGAATGGTACTATAGCCTTTTCTCTTCACATATATTGTCAGATTTCAGTACAACACTAGTCCATGCCACCTTCAGAATTTTTCTGATGACCCCTCTATTGTTCTTTGGTACAGGATAAAACCTAGAACAAAGGCAATCCTGAAAATATCTGGGGATTCACCTAAATTATAGACTGCACTCACCTGACCATAATACTTGTATCCATTGTATTGTCCATTTCAGATGTGTCTGAGCCCGGAGTCTTCTGAATGTGGTTAACAAAGGTCTCTTTTTACAGTTAGTCTTACAGTAAGTTTTAAGTGGCATTTGTGAATGTATGGTAACACCATATTGTAGTGCTTAAAAAACGGTTTGCCAGAATAATCGCTTACCCATGTGGGATTTATCAGCTACTGATGAATGACTGTTCTAAATCCAGTGTCCAGTGAAGATCACGCACCATCGGTGTAGAATTGTGCCCTTGCCCTTTTTTTTACTCCTATCATATACTCGTATTAGAATCATATCATGCACTGTACAGCAAGAAATATGTCTCACACCAGACAAACTGGTGATCCTCTGCTGATCTTTGCTTCTTAAAGACTTTACCTGGATGCTGGTTTTGTACCAAATTATGATTACAATCATTTGTTGACATTATCTTTTTGGAATCACTATTTAGATTTTTTTTTTTTTTTTTTTTTTTTTAAACCTTATTACTATCGCTAAATTGTTCCCACCCTAACATTTTGGAATGTGTTGCCAGACAGAACATGAAATATCTTTTGGTCTGCAATGAATAAAAAGTAAATGTAAGAAACAATGCGGGTTTTTGTTCATACTGCCCTAACTTTTTTTTTATTATTATTTGGGGTTGTACATATGAGCAATACATTTTTTATATATTTTATCTGAAAGAGATTCAACCGACAAGTGTCTAGTGGTTTGATTTAAAACCTCTGTGTGTCCCTTTTCTCGACACTCTGGAGTGTTAAACATTTTCCTGTGCTTAGGCATAATTCATCTATAAAGATCTATATTTTTTATTTAATGTTTTTTTTCTTCACCAGCATTTAAATTTTTAATTGTCCCTTTGTGCATTTTAGTTTGCCTTTATTTAAACAAACAGGCTCTTATAAAGCTGTCTTAGTCTGATATCTGATAAATAGAAGATAATAGGCACTGGTTATGACTACATTTTTGTAAAATTTAGACAATTTACCAAATATGGTAGACATCTTTATCCAAACTAGGAAAGATTGAGGAGCCCAACAGTGGAAGCTTGGAAGAGCTGGAATTTGAGCTTGCAACCTTCCAATTAGTAGATTGAAGTAATCAGTATCAGTATTTGTACTTTGTTGTTCTGTATTTTTGTTTGATAAATGTACAGTAAACACTGTATGCTCTAGCAACCTATTAGTACTCTAATAAATATTACAGGTTATATGGTACTTATTTACATTAAGCCAGCTCATTGATTTGCTGGCACCTGACATGCTCTTTTAAGAAATTATAATTAATTAATTCATTTTGTTTATGCATACGTTTCACACATCTTCTCCTCTCCAGGAAGCTAAAATGCTGTGCTATTAGAATCTCCTTTCAGTGGAACCCACGTTAGGAAATGCATTCCTAAATCAAACCCTGTTCCTTTCTAGAAACAAAGGAGCCAATTTTCACTCTGAATTTCAATTTGATGGAAACACAATACCACGTAGTAGTACACATTATATAAAAATTGTTAATGCTGTGCCTAGTGATTATTGTATAGAATACATCTACAGCACTGTACAAAAGTCTAAGGCCACCATTACATTCAGCTATATCATTGTTTTTGCAAAGATACAATTGCCTTATATAGCTTTCTCTCACTAACTCTATTTTAATATGACCAGAAAGTACAGGAAATTTGTATGCAGTCTTAAAATGATAAAAAGATCATTATTGTATAGACTACAGTGGCAAGTATTTGGTGTGAACTCCCCTTACACTTTAACAATAGGAGCATCTTGCAGCTTCTTTGGGATACAAAGTTTCCCATCTTCAAGCTGAAGAAGGGTGATCAAGAATGCTCTTTTGGAATGGTAGTAGCCAAGGAACCACTTTTTAAAAGGGGAACAGTATTCTGTGTATTTTGAGTATAGGGTAACATTTAATTTAGAATGTTTTTTGGTCTAACTGTCAACAATATAATGTATATGGCTTTAATACCATTGCTAATGATGGTCAAAGACTTTGTACTGTACATGTAATTTCACTTATTGAACTGTTTCACTGAATTAAACCATACATATGTATCATGTATACAGCCTATGTATTAAAGTAATGCATGTGCAGAGTTTCACGCAGATTGATATGAAAAGGGTCCTTGACGATGATGGCCCAGGAAAAGAAGCTTCGAAGGTGTTGGTCACTTTTGATCATCTACTAAGCTGAAATCTGCTGGAGAGTGAGTGACCCACCTTGTGAGAGTTCAGCTGTGATCTCCATCTTTCTCATTCTTAATGAGTAAAGCTCTTTGAGGGTTGCCTATAACTTATTGCAGTTACTGCTTTCTATAACTTATACATTTCAAACAAACATAACTCAGTTGTGTTATATAAACCTTTTGGAGCATGCTGTGTTAAGGCAGGGAAGGAATTTTTGACTTGCATTACAGCAGCTTATTTGTTGTGGACCAACTTTTTGGGAGATGGTACTGTCAGTATGATATACTTTCATATTCAACATGGAATCAGAATCCAGGGCTTATGGGATTTATTTGTTTCCTAAAATTTTAAAATTGAATTGAAGAACTAGAAAATGATAAATGTGTTATCCTTATGGCATCAGCTGAGATTATTTATGGCACATGCCTATTTCACTTGAACCTGCATTGTTTAGAATCTGAGTAGTTATGATGAGCTGTTAAGCTTACAATTCTGTAGTTACAAGGGCATGCCATACACTGTTTCACTTTTCTTTAGGTTCTTGTCAGCTGCTCTTTTAACTAATGTTAGTTTACGCAACTTTTGATAAGAAACGGGTGTCGTTATGAGATTGGGCTAACGTTTGTTGTTTTCTCTGGGTTTTTATTTCTGACAGGCGTTATTTCGTACATCTGGGTAAATATTTATCTGATGCTATCCTGGTGCACCATGGTGTCCCTCAAGTTTCTGTCCTTGGCCCTCTTATATTCACTATTTATAACCTTCCGCTTGCTACAATTATTCGTCAGCACGGCATTGCTATGCTGATAATACTCAATTTTTCCCTTCAAATCATCTTCTGTCCCTCCCTCTGATCTCTACAGCTGTATTTCTGAGCTACAATCTTGGTCAGGATCCAATTGTCTTATTGTCTAGCGGTTAAGATACTGGACTCTGTACCCACTGGTCCCGGGTTCAAATCCCACATCTGCCAGGCTTTCACATTAAGCAAGGCCCTTAACCTACCATTGCTGCAATTGTAAACCTGTACCAGTTGTTAGTCGCTACATGCTGAAGTGTAAATGTAATAAACTAAGCAAGCAAGCAGCTTACAATGTGTTGTTGCCTATTATATATGATTTAAAGTATTGTTGCTATTAACATATTTTATTTAAACTCCCTGATATTGCAGTTTTAGCTAACATCTGTGTATTTAGCTTTTGAGAAGAATCAAAGCAAGGAAGCCTTTTAGGGAAACTATGCATTCTTGCCAGTTTGATCTTTATGGCAATCCTTTTATTAGCTAGTTTAGTTATGTGCAGTGTCTTTGCTGACCTTCCAACAAACTCCATGACTACCCATCAAGGGAAAAAACACATGGTTTATGTGAGAAGTTAATGCCGCAGTGCTGTAGCTGTAAAATACTAAGATGGTGCAAAATGAATTGATAATAAAAGGCTGAAATGATTTGATGTTTTATTGCCAAGCCAGGCTGCAGTGTTTGTGTACTCTGTCTTGGCACTGGTTGTTCATGCTCCCTCTGGCAAAGAAGGCAAAGACAAACTGAGTTCTAACCAGATGTCTCCTCTATCTCTCTGGTGTTCAATATTCCACAAATCCACTCTTTTTTCCACTGTTGCTGCAGATTATTGACAGTTTGGCTGTTATCCTGCCGCAGTGCTGTCCTATTGACTTTAGCCCATGAGGCAGGTGGACTGCAGATAATTCTGAAGGGTGGATGTGTTTTTGTGAAATTCGTTAAGCCTACATCTGGAGTACTCGACCTCCTTCTGGTGTTAGTCAGTAAAGGGAGGCTTTGTCAGAAACACAACGCACAGAACTAAATCTGTGTGAACTCTTAACCCTCTGTCTGATTCATAGTCCTCTGATCTTGTCCTACCCTGCTTACCCGAGATATATTAATCTCTGTGGTGTGAACTAGCATTATCACTAGCACAAAAGAACAGCCTTCATATCAGGGCTAAAGTATTTGTCTGAACTTCCCATTATCCAGGGAAGCTGCTCTGCCTAAATACAAATTAATTACTGGAGCTTGTTGTTAATTCCTGCTTGATTGGAGATTGCTAAACAGAACTGACTTGAACAGTTGTTCAACCACACCAGCAAATCCCTCACAGAGGCTGAAGATCATGGGTGACCCAGGACTATTCAGGATGGATGTAACTTGCTTACGTTTCACAGCGAAGGACATTCAATAAATCATTTTGCACCAAAAACCTAAACTCACGGGTACAGTAAGCCTAAAACATCCACATGTACATTTGTGGAAGGCCTCTAGGAGGCACTGTTGTGCCTGTTTCCTTTTCATTGTCGCCTATTCTCTGGAAAACAATTCAGTTGCAAGCCTGACTACTGATTGCTGCGACTAACGTTATTGTTTCCCCCAGCCAGGGGAGAAAACATTGATCTGGTTCAGCAGCGCAGGAGAATCCATCATCGCTGAATACAGATGTATCTGACGCACACCAATTTGTTACCTGCTTGAACTTGCGCCGTTCAATTCCGCCCAATATCAGAGTTTCTCTCTGAAAGGCTTCCTCAGTAATAGAGCAATCTGTGGAGATATGTAGAGATACTTTCACGTAATCTTGTGCTCAGGGAGGGTGTAAACTGGCTGCGATTGCTATGTGTGTCTTTGTGTTCTTGATGCTTGTCCTTTCCCAATGACCCTTTAGCACTGGAGCAGCAATGCCAGCACTTATTATGGCAGCCATTCATCTTCATGTCCCCTTGATCCATCAGCACTGCCATACTCCTGAGACATATCACAAGTGGTGTGTGCATGTTTGTCTGTTGCGTCAGTTACAGCAGTATTTAAGGAGATATGTTTTTGAACTGTGTGATCAATTGTAAATCAAAGTCATTGTGACCATCGGTAACGCAAAAATATCTTTGGAAGCTCATTTAAGGTATGACTTAAGTCAGGATATTTAAAAGAAATTTCTGACTAAAGCTCCTAACATATTATTCACAGATGTCAATATAGTGTTTGTGCCAAGGATAAAATTTGGCTACTGTAGAAATCCCCAAAAGTAACAATAAATGAAGTAGACCAACCCATAAGAGGCGTCGCTATTTTTCCTTTCTTTTTCAATCACATGGCTTTTCAATGCAGAAAGAACTAAATTGCACTAGGTGACTAGTACACACCCTAACCCCAAAATTTCCTTGTGAAAATAACATTTTGATTGTTAGTTAGCTGTGTTCTTAGGGCAACTTTGGGATTTTGGCAAGTTAATATATCCTTTGGAAAACTATTAATATTTTCTTTTTTTTTTCAATAAACAAGCAGGATGGTAACAGAAAATGGTTTTGGCTGCTCCTCTTTGTGTGTTTTGTTTAAAACCCTGTTGCTGATTTCATGTATTAAAGAGAAGCTGTTTGTAAGAACATCCACATGTACTACAGAAACTATCGTCTTAGTAAGTGAAAACAACTTAGATTTAAGCAAATGAATGTTACAATTGTCATGATCACTTTATTTGATCAGTTCCACTTACCATATAGAAGCACTTTGTAGTTCTACAATTACAGACTGTTTCTCTTTATACTTCGTTTATCCCCTTTACTTTGTTCTCTAATGATCAGGACTAGCACTACTGCGTGATGAACCATTTCTATCACTGTAGTGACACTGACATATTTGAGATGTGTTAGTGTGTGTTATGCTTGCATAAGTGAACAGTAGTGTTGGAGTTTTTAGACCCCTCCATGTCACTGGCAGACTGAAATTAGTCCTCCAGCCAAAAGTGTCCAGCAAATGCTGTAAAAATGGATAAAAGATTCTTAGTTCATAGTTATGTGATGGCAACCATTTCCATAGACTACATTTCACCCTTAGGTATGATTAGGGCGGCATGGTTCTTCCTACATTTTAAAGATGTTAGGCTAATTGGTGTCTCTAAAGTGCCCTGTGTGTGTTCCCTATGATGGATTGGAGGCCTGTTATATTCACAGGTTTTTTTTTTCAACTGTCCCCAATAGCAGCATTCTACATACCCTTGTCCCATGTAATCATGTCAACACTAATGTTTACTTTTGTCACCCCTTTGGTGCGTGTGAAATCCTCTCTTTAAGGAGCACACCCAGTACTATGATGATGAACATGGCACAACTGCAAATATCATGAATTAATGTTAGTTCAGTTTAGAGAAACAAGAGCTTTTAAGAGGATCAAACTTGGCATACCGTTTTCACTTCTTAACTAATCTCATGTGATAAATGATGACAGTTTTTACATTCATTCATTTTCAGAACTGCTAAATTCACTTCATAGTTGCTGGGTAACCGGTACCACCGAGAACAAGGGAGGAGCTAACCTTAGACAGTGCGCCCATCCGTTATAGGGCACAAACACCCATACACATGGGGCACTTTAGAGAGACCTGTTGATATAACCCATATCTTTGGTGCGGAGACAATAGGGAGTCCAAACTGGGAATGGAACCAGGGACCATAACACTGATTAAATAGTAATGGTTAATAGCTGAAATCCCTGAAGAGTGAGTTACACAGCTGTGTGGAACAGCATAGTCAGAATTACTATAAGAATGTTACTTATTCCCCAAGCATATGTTTCAGCCACTGCGTCTTTTAGCAAGGAAACTGGGTCACATTGTGTTTGAGAATAATTTTGTTAGGCCTTTCATAATTTAGCACAAAAGTCATTTTCGGCGTCTTTGCACCGCAGATTGAAATACACATTTCAAGTATAGACTAAATTATTTATATATTCATCTCCTCTAAATGACATTTTCAGACAGGCTGCTCAAATAGTGAGGTAATTATTGTTGAGTTATATAGAGCATTTGGTACATGTGGCTGTAAAAAGTTTAGGCCACATGCACATAGGAATCTTAAACTACACTTCGGAATATTAGTATAACTGAGTGTGTGACCTTTACAATAAATGCAGCTGTGTATGGATCATTTTCGTGCTCTGTTCCAAGCTTCTATTTATTAGAATGCATTGTAGCACTCCTAATATTTTCCAGGTAGTCCATAGATATATATTCAGACCTAGCAGAATCATGATTAAAAGATATGACGGTAGACACAATTGAAAAGTTATTAGAATTCAGAGCTGCGCTACACGGTGCTTAAGTTGATTTTCTGGGTGGCCCGTTCAGATTATGGAAATTAACCTGTGTTCAGTTCATGGCCCCGTGCTTGGATAATCTTACTGGAGTGGTGTGCTCGGGACAAGTTTTTGAATAATGACAAATACAAACTAATAAAACAGATTGCATCTTATGAGTCACACTACTGCAGCGTGCCTTATAAGAAGAGTAACACAGAGGGAATGTCAATACAAAATGCTTATACTTACCGGACTTGTTCAATATGTCCACCAGCATGTTAACACAACTGTTACTGGCCGTGAATTTCTTTTGATTTATTCCCTCGTGCTCAGAAATATCATATGTATAAACTGTGCACATATAAAACATTGTTATATATGTATGTAATGTACCTATTATATAATAATGGGTATTGAATAAACCACTTGTTGTCCACAGTTTTGTAATTGGCAGAATCAGAGACCTAGAATTGAGCCTCAGTGGTGTCTTTGGACAGGTTGGGCATCACATCTAGACACAATTGGCTGTGCCTGAGAGAGGAGAGGCTGGATGACGAGATCATCCCTGTCACTGGGATGATTTGACCTCCCATTCTGAAAGGCATGGGGGGCTGGGTGCCACGGAGGCTCGGTGGGTAGCGCCATTGTCTCACAGCAAGAAGGTCCTGGGTGCAATCCCAGGGTGGAGCAACCTGGGTCCTTTTCTCTTTGAGGTTTGTCCTTCCCGTGTCTGCATGGGTTTATTCCGGTTTCATCTCAAAGTCCAAAGACGTGTGTTAGGTCGTTCAGTCAATCTTAATTGGCATCAATTCAAGGGCGTAATGGCTTACCCGCCTAGCCAGCGGGCTGGCATTAACTAATGGGTAAATAAAGGCATCTGACTTGTCAGGCAAGGTAATTAAGGGGTCAAGTTGATATAACCTTGTGGATGTGGATGTTGTCTGGCTGAAATGGGCACCAAACAAACAAACAAGGGAGCCTTGTTGACACTGGCCAGGACGAAACAGAGGGTTAAATGTAGGAGGAGGGAATTTGTTTGTTTATTAGTATTTTTGGTTTATTTAACTCTCACTTAGCTGCATTGCTAGCAGGAACAATGTTACATCGATGCACATGTTTGATTGGTAAAAATGTAACATCAAACACAGCAATTTAGTATCTATCGCCAATTCACCTCACCTAAATGTCTTTTGGCATTTCGGGAGGAAACCAGAGCACCTAGAATAAACCCACATAGACACGGGGAGGCCATGTAGGCTGCTCCAGCTCGGAATAAATCCTAGTGCTGTGAGGTGACAGCGCTACCCACCAAGCTATCCCAGGAGGGAATTTTAAAAAGCATTATAGATGCATATGTAGCATTAACTTAGCTTTGCTCCAGACCAGAAGATCCAGGGTTCAAATTCTAGCTCTTCTACTTTTCAGCAAGGCACCTCATCCATAATTTGTTGGATTGTACCATGCATGATTATATAAGTCCCTTTAAATAGGAAGATCTACGTTCATTTCGTAGGAGGACCTACAAATTTAAATTGTCTGCCAGAAACTTGGGGTCAGCGTTCTCACGCAGAACCATATACTAACCAACAGTTTATTTAATATTAGATACCTCACAAGCTAAGACTATAAATCTTGTTGTCTCATGTGGTTGCTGCTGGTCTCTATTAGCTTAAAGTCTGTTGACTATAGCCAGAAAATCATTTCCATTTGTTTCAGCACAAGTGCTTATCAACAGCACTGGCAAACAACACTTTTTCCTCCACAACACTGTTCCCTCACTGTAGCAGATTTTCTATTGCATGTGCAAATGTGTGCAGATTGGCCACTTCTGAAATGCTCGAGCAGTGGGTTTTTGCCAGTACAGCTCATGTATTGAAGAAGATTGCTCTTTTCAGCAACGTTTTTTAAGCCGTTCAGCAACTGACAACAGTGCTATTATGTGAGAGCTTTCAATTGACCTCTGTGCCTTGTTTGTGTGTATGTGTTTATTGTGGCACTGAAGGTAGTCCAAATCGCCAGCCATTACAGACCCTAGTAGCTAAGTAGGAATAATGGAGCGGCAGTTCAGTAGAATCTATTAAAAGGAAAAAAAAATATTGAATATCTCAATATTTGAAAATTGTAATTATGTGCTTAGTAGGCATCTCATTGGAGAAAGCAATGGCAAAACTACTCCACTATCCTGCCGAAATACTTCATGGATCACATCGATGAAGGACAGAAATGTGTGGAGATCGATGATCCATCAAGTGACCGAGGGTCGGCTGCGACTGTACGGTTAATATCATCAAGATATGAAGAGTTTCTTGTTCCATATTACGATGGCATCACTTTGATTGAACTCTAATATGGGATGTCTAAACTGGAAAGAACCTTATTAGTATAATTACATGTAGTTATGGTAATACTTTTAAGTATTATAAGTTATTTCATACCAAACTAACATAACATAGCTTTTACGTTCAGGGAAATCTTATAAGGCAAGTAAAGGATATCTAATTTGTAAAGAATCCCATTGTATAAAACTCACACCCCTTAAGGCAATAACATTTGCAAGTGGACATGTCCTAGTGTCTCATTAAACTTTTAACTTGTTTAAAGTGGAGATTAAATAAACCTTTCATAAAGGTACCATATGTTAATATTATGACCCACCTCACTGTTGCCTCTGTGCCCAAGCACAGTGACTTTTTGCCCTGTTGACTGATTGCAGTGGGTCTTAAACAGGAAGCAAATTATTTCCTTTAAAGTTAAAAGAAAGAAGGTCACATCCGTTCTGCATAGACAGTCTGTTACTGCAACTATTCAGTATATTCAAATGTGTGTGCATGCAACAGCTATATCAACAACTTAACTTTACTATGTTAATTTAACAATTGACAACTTTATTTGATACACCTGGCTTTATCCTTATCCTGGCTTGGTCCCCCTTATATTGGTCCCCACCTTTACATCTATTTTAATTCTTTAAGGCACAGAGGTGCTGGAAACATTCCTCAAAGATTTTGGTCCATACTGACATAATAACATCACACTTTTGCTGTAAATTTGTCGGCTGTACCATACCCATGATGCAAATCTTTTCTGTGGTGTGGTGGTGGGAAGTTTATTTGAGTACAGTTATGTTCAAGAAACCAGTCTAAGATGATTTGAAATTTGTGACATGGTGCATTATCCTACTGGAAGTATCCATCAGAAGAGGGTACACCGTGGTACACCATGGTTATAAAGGGATGTAATACTAAGGTAGGCTCTGGTGTTAAAATAAGATGTTATTGATGTTAACTAAAGTAGTAAAGTTTGTATTAATAGGCAAATTAAGAAAAGGAAAAAAAAAAAAAAAAAAAGGTCCAGAATCTCGCAGGGTTGGCCTAGAAGCCGAAAGTCCGGCGGGATCTACCTGGGCACCGGAAGTCCAACAAAGTCGGCCTGGGGGCCGGGAATCCAGAGAGGTCGGCGTGGAAAGCCAAAAGTCCAGCGGGGTCGGCATGGAAGCCGAGAGTCCAGCGGGATGAGCCTGGGAGCCAAAAGTCCAGCGGGGTCGGCACGGAAGCCGAGTATCCAGCTGGGTCTGTATGGGAACCAAAGATCCAGCGGAGTCCGCACGGGAACCGAGGATCCAGCGGGGCCGGTACAGGAACCGGAAGTCCAGCAGGATTGGAATGGAAGCCGGAAAGTCCAGCGGGACCCCCCCTCCCCAAACGCCAGAACAGTGGCTCTCCCTGGATGGGTAGCGTGAGAAGCGCGGAATGCCAGCGCTGTCTCCTAGGGAGACGAAGCTTTCTGTAACAATTGGTGCGTCCAGAGCGAGGAGACAAAGATGCGCCGGCGTGTGGATAGTAGGTAGGGTTTATTGCAACCAAAAAACCGGAGAATAATCAAAACAGGTAACAAGGGTAACTAAGCTTCGCGCCTGCATAAAGCTAGCGAGCAGCTTTATACAGGCGCACTAAACAGAAACAGGTGCAGATGATTACTGTGAGACCGACTGCGTGGCTGACGCAGCCGGTGGGCGTGACAATTCCATGTCCTGCCCTCTATTCTTTTTGAAAACTGGAAGTGATCAAGACTGAGTTAAGGTCCACAATTTCAACATCTAAGTACATCGCCACCAATCAGGCAGTGTAAATGACAGTAACAACACTTCTATTTAATACAAATAATTATTTGTGTGCATTTATACACTAAGTTGCCAGTTTACTAAAAACAAGAGGATCGACCAAATGTATTATACTGCAGTATAATGGTATATATTATACTATCGATAACAACGTCAGTATTTTTATCGAGAACATACTAGCATCCTGGGATCGGTACTTTAGTTTTAGTTTCTCTCCTGTAGGTTTAGTAGACTGTAAAGACAAAATATTTAATATTTAAACGGATCAGCTTTATTGTTTTTTGCAAATATTCACTCATTTGTTCCCAAAAACTCTGGACGAGGTAACAAAAGACTGAGAATTCTTAAGAAGCTGGAGAAATCTCTGCAAGAATACGTCAATTCTGAAAAACAACATTGAACGCCCCGTTGATCCCTCAGGCGGCACAGCATTAAAAACCGACTTTATTCTGTTACGGATATTACTACATAAGTTCAGAAACACAGTTCATCTTTAAATCTACAAGTACAAGGTAAAACTCTACTATGCAAAGCAAAAGCCATATATCAACAACATCCAGAAACACTGCCTGCTTCTCTGATCCCGAGCTCATCTGAGATGACAGCTAGCGGAAGATGAATTCTTGTCCCTTTTTCGATTTGATTCGATTTCGATTTTTCCGTAACTGCAGTCTTGTAATATATTAATTTTGTGGTTATATTAAAAGGTGCCTTCTCCATTTGAATTAAGGGGGCAAGACATTTATTTGAGGGGCCGCTGCCCCCTTTTTACCCCTGTGTAGAGCCGACCTTGAGTGAAACACTCTCACTCTCTCTCTCTCTCTCTCTCTCTCTCTCTCTCTCTCTCTCTCTC
>JAVSBV010173694.1:0-13664 GCA_033117975.1 Parotocinclus spilosoma | reverse complement strand
CTATCTATCTATCTATCTATCTATCTATCTATCTATCTATCTATCTATCTATCTATCTATCTATCTATCTATCTATTGATATAATTGAATATACTTTTAAGTATTTATTTAATTAAAATCGAGGCCACCCATGGAGGTTGTGTCTCCTGTTGAGTCCCCTGTTTCTTCCTACCACTTAGTTTAGTTTTTTCTTTCCGCTGTCGCCCTAGGCTTGCTCAACTTGGGATTGGCCTTTTAAGATCATATAGTATTGTAAAGATGCTTGCTTTGAGACAATGTACCATTGTAAAAAGCAGAAATATAGAAATAAAATTGAATTGAAATTTAATTATATATATATATATATTATAATTTACAAATCAAAAGTCCAATCCCATATTGAACAAGGGAAACAGTGGAAAAGGAAAAACTCCCTGAATGTATAAGGAAGAAGTAAAAGGGATGCATCTTCAGCCTGTGCCTAGTCCACAGTCCAGTACCCTAATTAAGCTACCCCACTCCTTAATGACTCTGGTTTCCTCCTACATTCCACAGACATGACTGTGCTAGACTGATACTTTATCTAGAGTTCACTCTGGGTTCTGCTGGGTAGGCCCATGGCTCCCATAAACCTTATGTAATGATAAACCCGTGGTTATTTATGGTTATATTTTCTGGTGGTGCCTTCTGGCTGGGTCAGATGAGCTTTTGCCTGAGCTGAAAGGTTGTAGGCCATAAAACATACTAAATAATGTATTATGTAATGGATTATTTCACATACATTATTTATGCTTTCACATAGCCGGTTCTGTAGTAATAAAGTGTATAAAGTGGATCAAATGTGTAACAGCACCCTCTTGTGGGCGCATTTAGAAACGCAGGTTCTGTAGCTGGATTCTTATTTGCGGGCGAGTTTTTGCGACACTTCCTCTATATGAGTTTTCCCGGGAAGAGACTTTGGCGCGGAATCTGTTGTGGCTGCTTTTTTTTTGTATAAATCTGCTTTGTTTGTTTTTACTGTAAGTGCAAATTTTAACTCCAAATGGCGCCGGTTACTAATCCAGAAAAAGATTCGGACGCAGGAGATTACGGTGAGTGTTCAGAGTAACAAACGGCTTGTGGAGCTAATAGCTAACAGGGCAGTACGATTTAAATCTAAACAACGAACTTTCTCGCTAACAGTCAATATGAATCATGTTTACATCTTATCAGGAATTAATAAACCTTATATTATAATAGCATCTAGCCTCAAGTTATTAAAATAAAAGAAAATACGTTATATAAAGTCACGGCATTCCGTTTTGTACGTCTTTTGCATTTGCGCGTCATCTTAAAAACGAGCAGGTGGACTCGTAGTTCTGTATAAACTTCTTGTTAGTGAAATAAATAAATAAATAAAGTATATATTTAATGCTTGTCATCGTGTATTAGTAAAAAATAGGCCAAAATCGTGATGTCTTTCACGGTAACCCGGACGCATCATGAATTAGTATGTAAGCTTGGGCTCGCGCTGTAACGGTTTTCCGGACAGAATATTCATTCTGGAAGCTTCTAGTTTTTACCTCAGTTAATACAAGTTAGTTATCCGCTTTTCTTCAGACTTATTGTTTTATTAATGTTATTATCGTTGTTTATTCAAGTTCAGACGTTTAATTGTGTTCTAAAAGTTTCAATCAATTCACAAATGTTGCATCCTAAATAAATAAAGTTTCCTTTCGACGGTAAATGAGGCTCGGTCACATGATTTTACATCTACCTAGATTAAATGTTTTCTTTATTTAATTATTCTTGTATTTGTATTTAATAGGGTAAAAATATCTTGTAATTGTATTTATTAATAAATTAATAATTTAATTTAATTGCTCGATACGGTTTTTTATGCCCGATACCGATATTGATACTGCAGACTTAAATATCAGGTGATACCGATATCAGACTGACTCTTTCACCTGTTGAAACACTGATGTTGAATACGTTACACTCAGCTGTTTTAATTTGATCATCCTGGAGCTTAAAATAACTTCACACAGCTGACATGAGCACGCTGCTAGCTTTTTTACAACAGTAAAAACAGTAAAGTTTTTTTGTAAAAGTTTGAACTCGAGTTCAAGCTATTGCTCATGTAACATTTCTGTTCACCACGTGTCGTCCAAATTGTACTAAAACATAAATGTGATAGGAAAGATATCGGATTAAACTGTTTTTCTCCCACCTGATCTCCGATCCAGTGATTTGTCACATATTGGACCGATACTGATACAAAATATCGGATCATTACAGCCCTAGTATTTAACCATTCTTTACTTAAACTTACAGGGGACTTTCTTTTACACACTCTGCTCCTTTACCAGTATGTATGCCATGTTGTACAACCATAATGCTTACTGGTTCTGATGGGGCTCGACCTCTTATGCTCTTAAATCGTTGTTACTCACTTTCTGTGAGGACAAAAAACTATATATATATATATATATACACACTACATAACAGTTTGAAAAAAATCAACAATGCATTTGGTGATTTGTTTAGTCTTTATTTTCTGGAGTACTTTTTTTGTTTTTGCTCCTTACTTACTCCATTTGATCCCTGTGTTCTTACTGGTAGATGATTCAGCCACTTGCGGCCTCGCTGCGTCCCGTTCCAGGTGAGAGAGAAAGGAAAAAGTGGGCCGCAAATCAGCTTTGGAGCAGATTAAAAGAGCCAAGATGGGTGAGAAGCTTAAGTATGAGGTGAGTACCTGAGCTGATGTGTGTTGTGTTCAAACTTGGTTTGTGCGTCTTTTTAATCGGGCTGCTTTCAGGTGGAGGAGATGGAAAGTGTGTATGAGGAGGTGGATGAGGCCCAGTACTCTCGGATGGTCCGAGAGAGGCAGGATGATGACTGGATCATTGATGATGGTGGGTCATTAATGGTGTAATTAAACACCAGTGTTCTACTAGGAGTAGTCAGCGTTTCTCATTGTTGTGCAACATAAATCTCCACCTAGATGACCCAGATAACTTTTAACTATTTTGTTTTAAAATGTATTTTATTACTAATTTAAATGTTATAATTGATGTTATTGATTTACATTATTTACTTAATTTTGCTTTAACCTAATATACTTTTAAGTATTTATTTAATTAACATCTAGGCCATCCATGGAGGTCGGGTCCCCTTTTAAGTCTTGGTCTTCCAAGGTTTCTTCCTTCTACTTTCAGGGAGTTTTTCCCTTTCCACTATCGCCCTAGGCTTGCTCAATTTGGGATTGGTCTTTTAAGATAATATAAGATTATAAAGCTGCTTTAAGACAATGCGCCGTTGTAAAAAGTGCTATAGAAATAAATTTGAAAAATTTTGTGGCATTATTTTTAAGCTTGTGTGTTCACATTTGGATTTAATTCAGAATATTGGTATCACAATGCCAAGCTGGTTTTGAACGGAGCATATACAATAGATAAATACACTGCTCACAAAAATATTTAATGAATATTTAATTATGGAATATATCATTTTGAAGTATTCCCTAATTTTGTCAGCAGTATGCTATAGTGATGTCATGTTAAAAATCGCTTGCCAAAACTGAGCTTGGCTGAAGCAGAGTATCGTGGTTTTATTTCTCTTCATGAATGATGCGTGATAATAAAGCTTGTTATTGTCGATGATTGCGCAGAATCTGTGTAGAAGGTAAATTGTTACTATGCAGACTATTGCTGTTTATTTGCTAGTATTGGTCTTTAAAACTGAACGTAGCTGACATTTTATTGGACAAAACTCCCGGTGCATCATAATGTAGTTAATATATGATCAATGTGAATACAAATTTTACATTTAATCAATGTTTTCCATTTATAATACTTACGGGTGAGCCTCCGGTCCATTATGTCATTATTTTTCTGTATCGCCGTTGTTAGATGGAACAGGTTATGTGGAGGACGGCAGGGAGATCTTTGATGAAGATCTAGAGGATAATGCGTTGGGAAAAGGTCCTAAAGGTACATCCGGAAGATGCCTGAGAGTGATTAAAGTAAAAGAATTGCTATGCTTTGAAATAACCAGGTTTCCTTTAATTAGGCAAATCTGGTGCTAAAGGAGGTGAATCAAAGATAACCAAGAAAGTGTCTGTCAGTAAACCCAACAGCATTAAGAACATGTTCATGAACAGCAACGTCAAAAAGCCTGCTGAGGTGAGTCACAGTTAATCCATTGATTCTTTGTGGTGTCTCTAAGGACAAAAGATTTTGTAAAGGTACTTTGGAGTAAAAGTGGTATCATTTGCCAGCTCACCACCATAGAGATCTGATATCCAGTCCCAGTGGTGCCTTCATACTAGGTTAAGCAGACATGACAGGCAATGTCTGAGGGAGCAGTGGGTGGTTGGATGATCATACAGCAGCAATGTTGAAACAGTGACCCAGTTTTGTGAAGCAGTGGCAGCCTGTCCAGGGCATGCTTGCACCTGTGCCCTGTGTTCACTGGGTATAGTCTCTGGAACCCATGTTATTGTGAGCAAGAAAATGTGCAGAGTTATTTATTTTATTTTTTTTAAGATGATGGACCACTGGTTTGGTTTTTGGAGATTTGATTTTGGTAAGGCATGGAGTGTGTTCACTGTTGGAGTTGGTGTGCTGGTCCGTGTTTGCTCGTACAAAATACTGAGTTATGCTTGGATAATACAATCCTTTTCAAGTAAGGGGCATCGTGTTAATGGTTTGGGTTTGAAATGGGATGAATTGTTAATTAGTTACATGATGTGAAAACCTTTTGAGAGCTCATACTTTCAAATTCAAATGCTTAACTGTAACTGGTTATCTGCTTAATTTACCATATGGAACTTGATATCTTTTGTGTGTATTGTAGAAAAACATTGATCTGTCCAAAGATGATCTTCTGGGAGATCTTCTAGAGGATCTACACTCCGAGGTGAGTGCTGTGCTGCCTGTTCTTTGCCGAGCAATACAGGATGTCGGATTGTTTTGACAAATTATTTTGTTTCCGTCCAGAAACCGGTTCTTCTTACCCCACCACCAGTTATAACCCTAAAGAAAAAGAAATCCCTGGGCTCCCCCATGAACCCTTTCTCTGTTCGACCACAAACACCCAAGGTAGAGTCTGCATATCTTTGCCTCCATTCTTTCACTAGCAGCTTTTTAAAGCAGTTATTTGCTCGAGCTAAATTTTAAAATCACCGTCACAGGAGTCAGCAGCAGTCCCAGCATCCAAGCCTAAACCCAGTGTGCTGCGTCCCCCTACGTCTGATTTCACCCAGAAGTCCACATCTAAACCAGCACCCCCTGTTGAGTCCAAGAAGCCTAAGGTGGAGGAGCCTGAAGAAGGTATCCACCCCCTTTTTACACTTCTGCAAAGTCACTCTTAATTAATCGGCTTCATCCTTTTGCTGAGCTGCTACTGTCATTTAACATCGCCCTTCTTAAATATGATTTTATTTTAATGATGCTGAATGCTCAGTGTGTTGCCGTAGTAACAGGATACCTCACAAATTGAATGGAGGATGGCAGGACCTTAAAAATATAACTAGCATTTATGTAAATACATCTGCGAGATTAATGTCATCTGGAGTTGCTATCGGGTAACCTGATTCGTTTTGAAACGAGAGCCTACAACAACATCCATCTAGTGGCAAACTTTACAGGACTTTTTCTGCTCAGTGTTGAATTTTTTAAATTCCAAATATGTCCATACAAAATAATTTTCCCTATTTCTCGTCTTCAGTTATATGTTTAACGTTACTTTACCTTTAAAATATCCCTCTGTCTGCTGTCCTTCCTTCTGGCTCTGGCATGTAAACAGTAAGTCTTGCCCACTCTACTTGAGGTTTTAGGTTTTATTACAGCTAATCTACAAATGCCCTGGTGTAAAGAGTACAAATTATTATTTGTGAACATTTTTCTACAATCACATTGAATATAGTTATACCACAGGAGTGAAATTCAAATAGCGTGCCCCAATCTATTTTACAAAGTTTTTTTTTGTGACTCGTTCCCACTGCTATTTATTAATACAGGTAAGAAGAGACCGTTGATTAAACTGTATATTATTTGAATGTTGACCCTGGGATTTTAAACACATTGGCATTAAGTTAATACCTGCTTAACGCTGGTTGTTACTTTTCTCTCAGTTTGCGACTCGTTAGATTTTGACGAGGTGGATTTTGATGAACCGATGGAGCTGGGTGCTGAGCAGCCAAAGAAAGTTCCTGTTAAAGTGGAACCAGAGCTTGGGCTTAAGCCCAGTGTTAAAGTAAAACCAAAAAACGAACCTCAGGATGAGGTGTTGATGTGAGTCAGACCAACATCAGTAACTATGCTCTCTACACTAGTTTGATAAGTGCTGGTCTGTCCAGTTGTTTATAAATATTAGGTTTTATTAATTGCTGTTTTTAGATCGGGCATGGTTGGTGGTTCCTGCTGGGGGAAAATGGAGCAGGATGATGGCGAGGAAGCGTCTGTAGAGGTCCAGGTGGACTCCAGCCAACTCCCGCTGGTGCAGGTACCTGATGGTGAAATGGTATTCCGCTTTTACTGGCTGGATGCTTTCGAGGACCAGTTCAACCAACCAGGCAAGCTTCAATATGCTTTTTGCTGCTTAAAGAAACCATTGTGTTTTTGACCTAAAAAGATGTGACTCATTTGAATCCTGTTGGTTTTACAGGTGTGGTTTATCTGTTTGGGAAAGTGTGGATCGAGTCAGCCAAAACCTACGTCAGTTGTTGTGTGGCTGTTAAAAACATTGAGAGGACCATGTACTTTTTGCCAAGGGAACGCGTAAGTTCATATGTGGACAGAATCTGGTTTAATTTCCATTTACTTTACTTCTGTTTGCATTATGGAATTTAAAATCATGCACATCTCTGTGGATGCATGTATTGCAATATATATTATTACTTATGCTGTAGAAAGTTAACCTGGCAACTGGTGAAGAGACGGACGTTCCTGTTGGGATGATGGACGTTTATCAGGAGTTTAACAGCCTCTCTGAAAAATTCAAAATCATGAAGTTCAAATCCAAGGTGAATTTTCCCTATGAACCTACAGATTCAGGAGATTTTTATATCCCCAGTAAGTGTCTTGGGCAGTGAAGCCATGATTGTTTTTGGGTAGATTTGGGTGATGTTAGAGCAGTCATGTGCTCATTTTGCTCCCCTTTATATTAATGGAGACTGGAAAACCTACCAGACATGTCATTTCTTAAGTAATATTAACAGTTTTGTGCAGTGCTCCAATGTGTGGTATATACATGAAAAAAGAAGGAAATAATAATGATATACAACTATTTATAAAAAAAAACTATATGTACAGCTAGAGCTGTGGCTTCTCTATTGTGACCTTTTCTTAACGGTTTAGATCTCAGAATCTGAATATGTTGTTGCTTTCCGGATAAACCTGTTGTTTCATATTTGTTGAATATTATACACAAGTGCTCGTCTGCTTTTAATCGACCAGAAAGTGGAGAAGAACTACGCCTTTGAGATTCCAGACGTTCCTTCACAGTGCGAGTACCTGGAAGTGAGATACTCTGTAAGTGATTATGATATAATGTAATTATATTCTACATGGGATTTTTTTTTTCTATCAAAGTAGTTGTTTTTCCCTAATTTGACCATAAACAGAAAAAAAAAATGGTTTCTGAAATTTTTTTGTAGGCTGAGATGCCCCAGCTGCCATCTGATCTGAAGGGTGCAACATTTTCCCATGTATTTGGCATCAACACTTCCAGCCTGGAGCACTTACTGCTCAGCAGGAGGATACGAGGACCCTGCTGGCTTGATATAAAGACCCCTCGTGAGTCACATATTAAACACGTAATCCATAAATCAGTCGAGCGAGTCTTCATGAAGTAGCAGAAGTCAAGGCATATTAATATCATCATGCTTATGTTATGGAATCAGTGGATCCGATGTGCAGGAGGACTTGAATGTGACTTTAGATTATCTTTACATAATGTCTTAAAGAAGGATCTTTAAAAATACTGTTCCCAGAGCTGAGCAGTCAGCCGATGAGCTGGTGTAAGGTGGAGGCCATTGCTCTTAAAAGTGACCTGATATCAGTGGTGAAAGACCTGCCACCTCCTCCACTCGTCGTCATGTCAATCAGCCTGAAGACCGTTCAGAATCCAAAGACCCATCACAACGAGGTAAGCCACGTGTGAGATTCTTTTTACGACAAGAGCGAGATATTTTAGCATTTGAGTACTTTCTGACCACTTGGTGTGTTGATTTAAACAGATCGTGTCCTTGGCCGCTCTTATTCATTATAAGTTCCCTCTGGACAAAGCTCCTCCGCGTGTTCCGTACCAGACTCATTTCTGTGGTGAGTAACACTACGTTGTTAACACTTGGTCGATTAAATTATACTTTAAAGGCCATCACCATACTTTATATCTGGGTGAAGGTTTTGTTTATTTGGAAATAACTGTTGGAGCTGTTGAGTCTTGAAAATGTGGGTGGTAACTCGAAGGTAACCAAATTTAATAAATCGTTTGTTATTCATGTACTGTTATAGATTGTGCGTGACTGGATTCCTGTTAACGTTTTGCTATTATACATTATGTAATAACTTTCACGACAGTTGTGAATAAGAAATTTCAAACATAAACGGTGTAATATTAATATGTAAGGAAGTTTGTGTACATTTTTATTGCCCTTGAATTCGTTTTTTGTGTTACCTGCCTGTACAGTTATTTACAGGTTGTGTATTTGTGGTTGTTACAGTGGTTAGCAGGCCCAGTGACTGCATCTACCCCTATGATTTCAAAGATGCAGTCAGGAAAAAGGTGAGACTTCATTGGTACTTCTCTCTGGTCACTGTATTAATGGATAGCTTTTATTTCTTCTCCTCTCTGACACTGTGGTAATACTTTGGCAGAACGGGATTGTGGAGATCGCAGCGACAGAGCGCACTCTTTTGGGCTTTTTCTTGGCTAAAATGCACAAGATCGATCCTGATGTTTTAATCGTGAGTTACATTCGAAGTGTCCTGGCTGGATTTGACAGTTTAAGAACAACTGTAGCAGTCTTCATTATGCACCAACTCTGTCTCTTCAGGGTCATGATATTCTTGGGTTTGATCTTGAAGTGCTCTTGCAGAGGATTAACGTGTGCAAGGTGCCCTTCTGGTCCAAAATAGGACGACTAAGGAGGGCTAACATGCCCAAACTGGGGGTATGAGGACCAGCAGTCATGCACTTAATATTAAAACATGTTTTCTCTATGCAGTACAGTCCGTTTTGACTCGGCTCCTCTTTCGTCTGTCAGGGCCGCAGTGGGTTTGCAGAGAGGAGCGCCACCTGTGGTCGTCTAGTGTGTGACGTAGAGATCTCGGCTAAAGAGCTGATCCGCTGTAAGAGCTACAACCTGACTGAACTGGCGATGCAAATCTTGAAGACTGAGAGAGTTGTGGTGCCTCCAGAGAATATCAGGAGTCTCTATAGGTCAGTGCACTGTGACACCTGTCTTTTTTGGGTATCTTTCAATAAATTTGTGGTTGGTGAAATTTTGATGCAGCTCTACTACCAGCAGAATTCTGTATTTTGGTCAAGAGCTGGGGTTTGTAAACAGTACTAAATTACGTCTGTTACTTTTGACCTTATCACACTGATTCTCTTTCAGTGACTCCCCTCATTTGCTCTACCTGTTGGAACTCACATGGATGGACGCCAAACTCATCCTGCAGATCATGTGTGAACTTAACGTGCTTCCCCTGGCCCTTCAGATAACCAACATTGCTGGCAATGTCATGGTAAGGCTTAACCAACCAGATTCCATTCTGGAGCATTGGTTTTTAAACTGACTATTAGAGTTTTAACAGAAAAATCATTTTACACAGTAAACAGAGTAATTGTATTGCTAATTTGTCTAATCAAATGTTAGAAGAAATGAGAACATTTTCTTTTTAGATAGCATGTTTGAACTTGTAAAACTATAATTATCTCAAACTTGTCTCCTTAAGTCTCGGACGCTAATGGGTGGCCGTTCGGAGAGGAATGAATACCTGCTACTCCATGCCTTCCATGAGAGAAACTACATAGTTCCAGATAAGCAGTTTATGAAGAAGCCCCAGCATGATCCTGTAAGGAGTCTTTGACTGCTGGTTTACTGTCTAGAATCGGATTGATGTCTCTTGTCCCTTGTAGACTTTTATTTTTATCTTTGATCCTGGGATTAGGGTGACGATGAGGACGTGGACACGGGGAAAAGCAAAGCTGGTAAAGTGAGGAAGAAGGCTGCATATGCTGGAGGACTGGTTTTGGAACCCAAAGTTGGTAGGTGTTCAAGGCTACTTTGTTACATAGTTTAATGAGTAAGCTGGATTTAATTATTGAATTGAAATCAAAACAAACTAGCCAATGGAGCAAGACATGAATAATAATGAGGCTCTACCTGCACCTTCCACATCTTTCCTATGGTAAAACTCTTGCTCTAGTAGAGTTACAGAATTGTATATTAAATAAATACATGTTATTTAACTATTTGTTTATGCATTATTTACAGCAGGAAACATTTACCTCAATATTCTAAACTGAGAGATTGTCATTTTGTTCTGAATGCTTTACTGTAAGCTACTGTATTAATCTGTAATATCAAACTTGTGCTTGTTTTATAAGATTTATTATTGGGTTTATAGTAACACTGCATTGTTTAGGACTCATTTTGTTCATCCTTTGCCCCCAGGTTTCTATGATAAGTTCATTCTGCTGCTGGATTTCAACAGTCTGTATCCGTCTATCATCCAGGAGTTCAATATCTGTTTCACTACAGTTCAGAGAGAGGTATCTGGTTTAAGCAAAAAGACTGAGGTGAGGATGTATGGGGAATATTTGTAACTGCATAAGAGTTAACACTCTTTTCATCCAACTTAGTTACCCAACAAGGTCAATTCCGGTTTAAATACCGAGCAGTTTATTTGTCAGTTGTATACTTTTGTATCTATGTTTATGTTCTGTAGTGGGATTGGGCTAACTGTTTTGAATTAATGTTTAACAGGGCCATCGTTACCCATTGACTGAATCTCCCATATTTCAGAAAGTGTCACTAGATTCATAAACTCACCCACTTCTGTTCACAACTAACAGAATGAGGATGCTGATGAGATTCCGGAGATTCCTGACCCGGATTTGGAGATGGGCGTTCTTCCAAAAGAGATCCGTAAGCTAGTGGAACGCAGACGACAGGTCAAACAGCTGATGAAGCAACCTGATCTTAACCCTGATCTTTACCTGCAGGTGAGCACAGCCTGTTAATGGTGCACCACAATTCAGCTGAATGTATACAGCTCACAAAAAATCTTCTAATCCCTTAATTTTTGTGACCTGTCGATTAGATTTGGTATCCATAAAAAAAAAAAAAATTCTGATACCTAATGTGTTCATATATAGATGTATATAGATATTTATTTATATATATTTTTTGTTTAATTACACTGCTCACAAATATTAGGGGGTATTTCAAAATGAATATGAAGTGATTAAGAAAAGGAAGCATTTCATTATTCAAGATCATTAGAGTAGCCAATAAAATCAAAATTGATTCTGCAAATTGTGAAGCTGCTTTGAGACAATGCTACGTTGCGCTATAAAGCGCTATATAAATAAACTTGAATTGAATTGACTGTGGTGATTGAGTAGGAAGTGATATATTCCTAGTGGTGAACAGAATCATGTCAAACTGGATGAGAGTGCCCCCATATTGACTGTTCAGTAGGGTATATGGCCACCCAAGACTCCGAAAACACACTGCCAATGATGAGGCATGGACAGGATCAGATTATCCAGCAGTTCTTGTGGAATCTTCTTCATATTTATTTTAAAATCTCCCCTCATTTTTGTGAGCAGTGTAATTTCAATTGAGGATGAAATGATTTCGTGCATCTTGGTACAGAGTGCAGGCGCTCTGACAATTACAATGGATTATATTCTGTTAAGATTGATTTCCGTTCAAAGTATAATATCAATCATAAGTCTCTCAAGTCACAAGTAAGATGAAAAGAGCAAAGAGCGAGGCAGAGAACGACACTGCCCAGTTTTAACTTTAAGAAAGAAAAAAAAAACTATAATTAAATAATATAAGTTTATGGTGTTAGCAATGCATTCTGAAATATTAAACAGATATTTAATTTATCCCAAAGTAAAGTCTACACTGCCTTACAGTTAAGTTATTTATCAATTACATAGTTTTACATGAACAAAATATTAAAGCCTGATCTGTATAAACATATAAATTCATGCTATGGTAGTTTGTTTGAGAATTTAGATTTTTTTTTTTAAAGCAAGATTCACCATGTTTGTAAGAATTTTCCCTGCATTTTTTCCCTTTAACTTTGATTCTCTCTTATTGTGCAGTATGACATTAGACAGAAAGCTCTGAAACTGACGGCCAACAGCATGTATGGGTGTCTGGGCTTCTCCTTCAGTCGCTTCTATGCAAAACCTTTGGCTGCACTGGTCACTCATAAAGGTAGAGAGGTAAGTCTTATTCTACACTACAGTTTAAACTTTGTAAATCACATGTCTAATCAGCTACACTTTCATTTCTTACACTGTGGCACAAGAGGGCAGCATAGACCGATTTTTTTTTTTTATTTTATTTATTTATTTATTTATTTATTTATTATTTTTTATTTTTCCTCCCTCGGTGCTGCCTAAAATTTGTGTCCCTGGAAAGAACACACATTTATTTAAGTCTCGTCTTAATCAATAACTGGAGATTTGATGGCCTCTAATTCAATATCAATTAAGTCATAATTTAATCTGACTGAGGGAAACATGTTTGAAATACATGTTTTAGTCATTAATTATTGGTATCTTAGTGATTTCAGATTGCTTGTTTAATGAATCTGAAGTTTTTCATACAGCTTTTTTTAACGTACTTTCTATTTTATGTGGCACTGTGGTACAAGTGGCTAGTATTATCGCCTTACAACTTCTAAGATCCTCAATTTAACCCTGAGCGTAGCCTGTGTGGAAGTTTAACTGCACCCAGCCCTGTGACGAGTACCCTGGCGAGTACTGGGAAACTGGCTTGCCATTATCTGCATCTTATAAGATTATAGACTTAAACTAATTTAAACTATTTTGACTTTGGTTCAGGAGTATGAGGAACATCTTCACTCGTATGATTGTTGAATCTCAAACGAATGCGTTTTTTGCGTTGGCCATCCCTGGATTCCATTAAGCATAATACTTTCTTTTTGCCCTCTGTGTATCTTTATTGGTTCTCTAGTGAATGTAGATATCATTCCCTGTCCTGCGTCCTCAGAAGAGCCACTGTTGACCATTAATTTACAAATTCATCACTCGATTAAAACGTCACCTTGTTAAAGGCTGTGTAACGCTAACATTAGAAATAGTGGACGCTGGCTACTCTTAATACAAACCGCTGGTGAGAGGTGGCCAGTGTTGAGCCACTCTGCTCATGTTAATACACCACTCTGTCTGGCTCCATGGCACAAATTACTCTAATTACTCCCATTATGAAATGCGCTCAGTGCTGTCAGCTGGTGTAATTCCTTTTTTTACTTTTCTCTTTTTCTCTCGCTCTCGCTCTCTCTCTCTCTCTCGCTCTCGCTCTCTCCCTCTCTCTCGCTGCCCCTCTCTCCCTCTCTCTCGCTGCCCCTCTCTCCCTCTCTCTCGCTGCCCCTCTCTCCCTCTCTCTCGCTGCCCCTCTCTCCCTCTCTCTCGCTGCCCCTCTC
>JAVSBV010173667.1:0-13664 GCA_033117975.1 Parotocinclus spilosoma | reverse complement strand
GAAATGTTAGGCAAAGACCTGTAGGTGGCAGTAGAGGGCTGGGGAGAAACTCGGGAGCATTGTAGTGATGCCAGAGACGAAGAGTTTCTTTGGTAACCACGGATTTTACATACTGTACACGTTCTTTGGTCCGAATAAGTGGAATTTTGGTCCAAATAAGCAAATAACATTACACGTATTTAATAGGATTTGATTTTGTAATTTAGGATATGGTCCGAATAAGCGGCTGGTCCCATTAACCGGTGGTCCAATTAACCAGAATCGACTGTATTAGGATTTTTTTTTCTTATTATGTTGGAAATGTGAACAAATGCTGTACAAAATTTTTTACCTTTGTTTTTAGACACATCACGCATACACTAATCTTATTTTCTTTGTTATCTTCAAGATACAAAACCATGTTCTTGTCATAAGCTAGAGAGGCAAGTAGGACCACACTGTAGATGGTTTCTTCAAATTACAGTGGTACCTTGGTTCTCGCCGTTAATTCGTTCCAGAAGGCTTGTCGACAACTGAAAACAATGGTATAATGCAAATTGAATGGATCCGTTCCAGATCCCGAAAAAATCCACACTGTGTATGGCATTATATGCATTAACAAAGTTGTACTGCAAATGTTTCATGAACTGAATAGTTTGTTTTATAGAGGTCTATACTTGGATAGTGGAGCCTATAACGTGTATTGACAAGTAAGTTAAAATTTAAAACATTAACCTGCAGTTGGCCATAATCATTAACACAAAGCTTATTCTTTAATGTTATGTTATATGTTACGTTATATAATCTCACGTAATTTAGTACACTACGCACCAGGACAGCTGCTAATGCTAATTCCAGCCTATATTCGTGAGGATTCAGTTCCTGTTTCCTTTTGGGTTGGCTGTCAAAAGTATATTTACATTTAAGGCATTTAGCAACTTGCAACTGATACAATCTTACAATACAAGCAGTTGTAAGTTAAGGATCTTGCTCATGGACCCAACTGTGGCAGCTTGACAGAGGTGGGATTTGAACCCTGTACCGTCTGGTCCAGAGTCCAGTACCTTAACCGCTAGGCTACCACTATAACCTTTTTAGGAGCCATGGAGACATATTTGCCCTAGAAATCTTTTATGAGCAAGAATATTGTGAATCATGTTAGAGTTTTGGCTAAAACAAGTCATGCAGATCGACTCTTACAAGCTTCAAGAGGAGAATTCGAGGCATGTTAGTGGTTGTTGGAAAAGCTAGATGCTCAGAATTCTCTAAAAACTGTTCTAATTTAATATGATATCATCTGATTTAGTCCATACATAAACCTCATTTACAGGTCTGAGAGTTATTTTGATCTGTTTTGACAGGTACAAGGTGATTTAACAAACAAGCAATGTTAGAACTCAAAAGTTGTTCTTGGTTGGGAAACCCTTCTGGTTAATGAGGAACAAGGGTGGGGGGCAAACTCACCAGCCAAAGCAGAAGAGGGCAAAGTAGAAGCCGAGCAGCGTGGCCACCACATGCCTCACAAAAGGATTGGTCTTGCTGGGGTGTAGATAGAGGCGGAAACAGAAAGCAGACAGGAGTGCACAGAGCTGACATGCCACGAAATTGACCTACAACAGAGTAAAATTCTGTAAATTCTCTAAATATTTTGTACAGGTTTTATAAACATTGTCACTGCAAATATTATACATTTGATTGATTCCTATAAGATTCCTACAAAACAATATGTTTATCCTAGCCTAGTTATGGTCAGAGGGGGTGGCTACTGACTCTGAATGGGGTGTCAGTCCATCAAATTGCCAAAGGACCAGTGTATAGTGCATTCTGATGATGTTCCACTTACCACAACTGTATGTTGGGTGGTTATCAGAGTTCAGCTCAAATCAGTGTAGACTTTCTATGCTGACCTACCTCATAACCAAGACATGCGTGTCCATAAAACTGCCGCTCACTGGATGTTTTTCTGTATGGCACCATTCTGAGTAATAGAGACTGGTGTGCATATCCAGGGAAATGGGCAGTTCTAGAAATGCTCACACCAGCTCATCTGTCACCAACAATCACGGTCAGAATTTATCCCTATTTTGATTATTACTGGCTCATAATTGTATGGTTTTTGCATTTATGGTTGGCAAATGCATTGCCATTACATATGATCAGTCTCATTCTGTGCCGGATGTATTTAGCCTACACTAGTGCATATTTAGCACATTAGTGCATTTATGATCAGTGCATCTCCAGTTCATATATAAAGGATGACTTGTTTTTATTCCAAATATTGAGAAACGTGCAAGTCAAGTGGAGTGTCCAAACAATTACAGTTATAAGAGCATCAGCTGACCTGAGCCTCATAATAGAGGCTGTGGCTGGCCTTAAGCACTTGGTAAACTAAACCACAGCTGTGTACTTTTGAGCTGCAATCTAGTAAAGAGCTGATGCGACGTCATTATACTTTTAAGTACATTTAACAGGAAATCCCTTCGCTGTGTGTTCTGTATGTTCATCTGCAGTCTGCTCCTGTCCAGCTACACTACAGAAACACTACTACAAAGCATGCACTTGTTCTGCCATATCCAATACAACTGCAACATAGCCCAGTAAGTCCTATAGAACACATCAAGAGGATTATGAGAGATTCTTGGCCGCATGATACACAGCCCCTAAATTTGTTGCCAAGCAAAGACGCTGAGAAGTCCAAATGTGACAGGTTTGTTAGGATGCAATAAGTACTAAGATTTTTTTTTTTAACAGATTAATGCATGGAAATTAGATGAAACACTTCACAAGAAACACTGACTTGGAAATGAACTGAAACTATAAGTCAGACATAAATTAATATAACAGGTTTCATTTCAAAAAATTTAAAGACAACAACCAACATTTTTGTACATTTACAAATAAATAATTACTGGTTTTTGCATAAAACTATTAAATCAAATATTAAAGGTAAAATAACATACAAATATAAATATAGCAAAATATATTAATAATATAAAAATATACACAATACATACTCACTGACAGAAACAATAACACAGCTTGATAGAAATATCAGATTACTGCAAAACGCTGATTACAGGTGTAATCTACAATGGGTCCATAAGGGCCACCAGACCACAATTAAAGTGCATTGTTTGATCCACTGACATAGACGGGCAGCTCCCACAGTTTCTATTGTCCACCATCCAGACACAGGTGGCACCTTTACTACACTCCATTATCTCTGCTTGGACCATTTCCAGGCACTTAGAAGGAAATTTGTTCTCACAGTGCTCACGGTGTCCTGCAGTTGACATTCAGCCACCGTCACCTTCGTTTGCAGTGTCGTCGTGAACAAGAAACCTGGACTGCTCTCAACTGGAACCCTAGCGTCTTTAGCAACTAAATTAATTAAATGTTATGTTTGGGATTGAATGACAGTCAATTTGAGTATGGAGGCCTTTGTTATAGAGTGACACACAGCCCCAACTGCTGGTAAGAGTCACATATGACAGCCGGTCACCTCTAGTAGTGATACAAGGGACACTAACGTCTCAGAGAATTGTGCAGGACATCCTGCAGCCACCTGTTGCCTCTCATGATAAGGCTTCCAACTGGTATCATTCAGGAAGATAATACTTGCCTGCACAGTGCAATGATTTCCCCCAGGAATGGTTTTTACAGATTGTAACAATTTCTTGACCTGCCTGGTCACCAGATTTATCACCAATTAAGTATTTATGGGACCAGCAACCTATGAGTGTGTAGAATCTACGTATCCAGCTGCAACATCTGTCGGCAAATGTGTCATAGAGGCAGAGAAGGGGAACCACTTTGAACGTCTCTTGGGGCCAGACCCAGTGTCTAATCAGACCCCACCTGTTATCATTTACATAACTGCTTTAAACATAAACGCCTGCCGAAGTTTGCAGCAATCTGACATTTCTATCTGGGTGCGTCATTTCTACTAGGAGTGTAAAACATATACAGTATACGGTTCATAAAAATGTACAGGGTGACAAAACAGCTTATAAAAACAGCTTATAGTTTAGCTAAAAACAAGCATGACTTTACAACGTACTGTACTCTAATGTCAAGAGGTAAGAATTTTAAAGAGTCATACTACAAATGCATTGATCCCAGGTTTTTAATACTGATACCTGCATTCTCCGTATTTGCTGATAGAGGTATTTACTGATCTAAATATTAGAGCTATTTTTTTTATTTAACACTTGATACCTCACTGTGAATATCACTAGGCTATAGCAAAAGCCAAATCTAAAGAAAAAGATTCATAAAAATGAAAACAAAGAAATGAAAAACAACAGTTAAACATTATTAATTTATTACTAGTATACGCTGCTCACAAATATTTCATTATAGGATATTTCATTTTGAAGTATGCCCTATTTTTTTGTGAGCAGCATAAAGTAAAAGACCTGTAAATGTTAGTCAGTATGAATCATGCCGTGTGTGTTATCAGCTGATGTTTAAGTTAAGGAACACCTATTCTCAACTATTCACTTCTTATCTAACTAGAGTGTAAAATGCAAAAAAAAAAAAATGCCAGTGTGCATCATGGAGATTTCACATGTATTAGGTTTGTTATGCCATCTAATGCAATTGCATGTTTTGAACACCAGAGGTCACGATCACACCTCATGATCCCAGATCTTTAGTTCTGCAACTGAAAACTCGTTAAGGAAAACACTAACTGAATTTAAGAATGATTAAAGATTTAGAGAGCTTGTTTGTTTATTTTGAGCTTTAATTGAAGTAAGCACTTTGTTATTTAAATATGGCGCAACTTTTACAATAACACTTTTTGCTGTAGCGTTATTTAAAGCACCTTCCAATTTATTTTAACTGTTGCAGATGGAATATTATTTTTATTCTTTAGGCGTAAATGATTTTGAATTGATAGCTCTCTAAAAACGTGAATGTTTTCATTTGCTTAATTAAAAAGATGCTACAAAAAAAGAAAATCGTAAGAACGCATTATTGCAAATCTAATTGAATCGCGAGCAGAGTAAATTTGTTACACCCCTAATATTTAACAATGGTATTCTAATTGATTTTACTACACTGATCACAAAAATTAGAGGACATTTCATTGGGGACCTTTCATTTTGAAAAAGCCCTTAATTCTTGTGAGCGGTATATAACCTTTCGGCTAAAATGAAATTGATACTTATGCAAAAGTGTGAAATGGGTTTTCGTTTATAAAGCTGATACTTAGTTTTAGAGAGAAAAGTTTAATAACAAATCCATTTCAGAGTATCAGATCAGAACATCACTATACTTACACATACACTATACTGCTTATAAAAATCAAATAAATTTTTTTTTAATATACCCTGATTTTTGTAAGCAGTGTAGTAGCACATTAGCACTGCCAATATCGACCAATACTTTGGAAAATCTGTATTTTAAACAGGTTGTAGCAACCTATTAATGTCTAACCGGAGCATGCTTAACATTAATTACACAATTATTTATTTAGTGTGAATTAGATATCTTATACAGTTCTAATAAAGTATATTCTCAAAGCTTTAATTGCAATTTAAATACACCAGTCAATCATGCAACTATCTGAAAAACTGTTCCCACAATGTACCTTTATTTTACATTAAAGTTCCTTGTGTGAGTTAGATCATTTCCTCACCCTGCCTTGACAAAAAGAAACATTCGATTTTCTAGTCCCATGCTGTGCTGAACTGTACAGTTGCATTTATGTTTATTCCTAATTAAGAAATGTAAAACAAAAGGTTTGTGCACCTGGCTTCAATTTCAAATCAGAAGCTCCAGTTGTCTTTCGTGAAAAGCTTAAAGATTCAACACATTAAGAAAACGATTTATCAACATGCATGGTCATTGATTAATATAAAAAAAATGGTTACAACCAAATTAGAAGTCAGTGCAACCAACTGCGAAGTATGACGCTACAATGCAACCAGTATAAATGTATCTAGACCCCTGATTGCACAAGTCTATTCGCACTTTGCATCTCCGACGGCACTGAGATGAGAGCCAGCTGCTGGAAATAGCAGTTTCTGAGAACCTTAAACCCTGAACGTGAAGATCAGGTATGGCAGTTACAGAACCTCACATTGGGCAGCAGCAGCATATGCTGCAGCAAAGTGGTCGATTTTTAATGGCCAAATCGGATATTTAGAGAGTACAGTGACCGATGGCCACCATCACTTTTTTAAGCTGATAAAATTAACTATAGTAATACATGAGACACACAATTGCTTAATGAACATATTTAAGCTATAAAAGTACCATCTCTGCAACCTTTATCACTTGGGAAAATGTAAGCCCTTCTGTATGACCCCATTTAGCTGGTGACTGGACGCTGTGGGTCATTGGCGTTATAATGGGACACTAAGTTGCTCACAGCAGGGGAGCGGGGGACTAAGAGTACGAGTACTCTAACGAAAAAATGTGAATGTTTAGCCATTCTAGTGTGGCTAATATGTGAAATTTATGTATAAAAAAGTACATTTAGCCTACGAAATTGCTTACACATTTAACTCATAGGTAATATATATGAAATTAATTTAGCATTTTCTGGGAAAATAATAATTAAAAAAACAAATGTTAGAGCAGTGCACATGTTAGCAGCATCTTTTTGTGATTAGCTGTAAAAGTTTTAGTGTTGGAAACAAGGCACATCAATGACCCTTCATTGACTTCTTTTCTTTTAGTCACCCAGTACTCCCAGCACAGTTTCTCTGCATTTTGCGTGTAGATTACTACTGGCCGATGCCAATTATCTCAATATGGCATTAGTTAATCTATCACTAGTACAGTGTTGGTGGAGTTGGATCACACTGCAGTGACAATGGTGCCTCCATGAACTATCTTGCCAGAAAAGCTTTACAGGTGCTGCTGGGTCGACTCAACTCACGGCGACTCTATGAACAGATGTTTCGCTTTGCAAAACAATAGCTCTTACAGTGTGTGAACAACTGTAATGTGACACAAATGACAGCTGGTCACCCCTAGTAGTGATACAAGGGACACTAACATATCAGAGAATTGTGCAGGACATCCTGCAGCCACCTGTTGCCTCTCATGGCAAGGCTTCTAACTGGCATCATCCAGTAAGATAATACTGGCCTAAAAACTCTAACACATTTCTTGACCTGCCTGGTCACCAGATTTATCACCAATTGAGTATTTATGGGACCAGCAACCTATGAGTGTGTAGAATCCACATATCCAGCTGCAACATATGTCGGCAAATGTGTCACAGAGGCAGAGAAGGTACAAAACAATAGCTCTTACAGTGTGTAAACAACTGTAATGCATGTGAATATCATGAGACACTACAAACACAATCACACGGATTGTGTTACGATGCTCTCTGAAACTCTCTTGATGCACTTTGGGAGCTGGAGTATTACTCTGTTGTCTCTGGTGGCTAGAAAAAAAAACAACCAGGGATGCTCATTTTATGGCTGTGGCATAAGCCTCCCCCAGGCACGGAGTGTGTGTGATTGTATACGTGCTTGTGTGTAAGCACTTGCCAGTTCTGACTACATTAACAGTTACACGCATTCCAAACAGAGTATGGCAGTTTCAAATCTGAAAAGAGCTTCAGTGAAGAGATTAAATGCTACCTCCAGCAGACACCAATTCAACGAACAAATAGCCCATCGCTGGCCTCAAACATGACAGGTGTTCAATGTAGCTCGGATACAATAGCCTCCCCTCGGCTTTTTAAAAGCCCCATTCTGCAACACAAGCACAAGAGTTAAAAAAAGAAAGATCAAGAAAGAAACTGCCATGCCCAACAGGCAGCATGATCTCCGTGTCACCATGGAGCTTTATGAAAGCAGCCATCTGGCTGACACCATGGCTGACAATGGTGCTCAATGGTTACGGCTCTGGACTAGATTTGGGCCAATAAAGCTGGTTAGATGATTGGAATAAACAAAAATATGGTTTATTAGGTTGAAAACAAACACTTGACCAATACAGTCTCACAAAATAATCTGTTTTCTGATGGTTAAATAATTACCATACAGCATAATTATAATCTGGGGCTTATAATACAACAATTATTTAAAATGATAGTTGCACTAATTAAATTCAGTAATTATTTTGGTTAAATGATCGTAACAGTTGTCAGGCCACCTTCATAATGGGCTCATGGTTTTAGTGCGAAAAAGGCTTCTACTAAATACAGAGCAAAGAGTCTGAATACTTATGACCATGTGCTATTTCAGTTTTTATTTTTGAATACATTTGCTAAATAATTCTACATGTCTGTTTTTTGTGTCAAGATGAAATGCTGAGTGTACAATAATGAGAAATAAAATGAACTTTTTTGATTTTAGCAAACGGCTGCAATGAAACAGAGTGATAAATTTAAAGGGGTCTGAATACTTTCCGTACACAGTGTAGATAGACAGACAGACAGACAGAGTACTTGACTAAGGTACTGTGTGGTACAGCTGCAGATGGTAAATTGGATACTTAGCATCAGATACCTAGTAGTCTATACTGCTCTTCTCGAGATTTGGACACACCCCTGTGTCTGTCCAACAACTGACCATCTGCGGTTTTTACTTTTACCAGCTATGCAAACTCAAGCTCTCTGCAATAACAATAGGCAACTACAATGGGTATATACCAGTGGTCCTCAAACTCTCTCAGAACCAATAAGTAACTACATTTTCTCTTTTCCTTTTCCGACCTGATGCTCCTGTACCAGTTCCAGCACCACACACTTAGATGTTCCTCCACCTCAGCATTACTTTACTGGTCTTCATCACCAGAACCCAGTGCCACCATGCCTGGGCCAAACCAGAGTACAATAACTCTGTCCATCATTTAGTTATTAGGAGACGATATGCTGCCAATAACTTACCGCTGAGGACTCATTATCTTAAAACTATTTACTTATTTAATTTAAATTTTATTACTTAAATTGCATTATTTACTTAATTTTACTAGTACTACAACTTAATTATTTCAATTAACATCTAGGCCACCTGAGTCTTGGTCCTCCCAAGGTTTCTTCCTTCTATTTTCAGGGAGTTTTTCTTTTCTACTGTTGCCCTATGCTTGCTAAATTTGGGACTGGCGTTTTATAATAATATAATATCGTAAAGCTGCTTTGAGGCAATGCACAATCATTGTACAAAATTGACTTTTGAGCTCTCCACTTCAACACACGTACATTTCTTTTGTATCCGAACTCCACTGATTCATACAAAACTACAACATCTTACTCACCAAAAAACTAAGTAACAAATCACCTTAACACTGAAATTATTCCACGTACCCCCAGTGCAATTGCTCTGCACCAACCCTGTGGGACCCCACTTTGAGAACCACTGGGATATAGAAACCTTTTTTGTTACCAACATATTCAAATGAAGTTTACAAACATGAAACGTACCTAGAATTCCCAGAATGCAAACAGAACGTCCTATAATATTATAATGACCTAGTGGGAGCATCTACAAAACCTCTACACCTCGAACATGCTTACTCACACCTGTACTGTTTAATTCATGTGTTCTGAGGCCTCTTGTTACAGTCTGGCCTGTGTCTGGCACTGGTCATTTGGATACCAAGGATAGACCCGAGAGGTTGGGAACAGAGGAGGTGAAGCAGGGTGAGAGGAGGTATATATAGTGCATAGACAGCAGTTAATTCAGATTCTCCCAATGGGTGACTTCCGGCAATGCAGCAAAATCATATGGGCCAGGTGTTCTGAATACATTCTGAATTTCTTCAGACCCTTTCACTTTCTTCAAGCTAAAACCTCCCCCTCCCATCATTCTGCACACAATACCCCATAATGAGAAACATGAGTGAAAGCATAATTACAATAACCTGTGCGTGTTATATAAAAGCTAAAAAATAAACATGCAGTTTGTCATTAATACTGACAGTGTTTAATGGCCTTACACAGACCAACAGCAGGAATCCTGAAAAACCTTGTTGCTAGGACACTCAATACAGAAAGCGTGTAGGATGGAAGCGTGTGTGTGTGTGTGCTGGTTGTCTTGGTAGACATCAGAAGTGACACACACATCACCTGAGTGATTAATCAGCTACATCTCAGTTCAGCCATGAGAACAAAACGCCAGTCACTAGATTATTTTGTGGGTTAAGACTTCATGTGTACAGATAGATCCAGTAATGATTCCACATGCTCAGAAATAAACCAACCAGTACACAGTTAAGCAAATAAACTAATAAAAATACACAAACCATAAAGACGTCACTGCAGGCCAGGCCTTATTCTCAGTATTCATATTACTGGCCACCTTACAAAAACCAACACTGACTCAGTGTGTAACATTCAAACACCTCTGAATGAAAATCAGTACAGCTGTAACAATGCTTATTACTTGTCTCTAAGCTTTTCTTTCTTTCTCTCTTATCCCTAAGCCAGCAATTCTAAGAATTGCACAATCCTCAAAATAACTACAGGGTGAGTCCAAAGACGCAAGAGTGAGGAGGGCCTATCTTCTAGGCTATGTCCGGGAAATGGCTGCCATCTTGAAAGGCGTCATATTGGATGAAGCGCTAGTTTTTCCAATGGGAAGCTGGTCATGTAGCATATAAAAGAAGAGAACAGAATTTTCTAAACTTCTGTTGTTCGTCACATGTAAGTGAAGATGGAATTGATGATTCTGATGTCCAGGGAACACAGCTGCCATATCATAATCACAGACTTCAACAACTGACACCCAGAAACACCACCAATTTTACACAGCACTGTTACATCCCCATAGCCAAATTCGGAGAATCCGGGACTGTGGACGACAAGCCACATAGTGATTTTACGAAGACCACTACTGATGAAAAACTTTTAAATGGTTTTGGCAGTCTTTGCGAAAAATCCACGATTAAACACATGAAGAGTCTTGTGACGTTTGACTCACCCTGTACAATTACTTAATGAACTCTAAATAAATAAATTAATTCCTGTATTTTCCATTACCGTTTACCAACTTCCTAATTTAGTTTACGTCGAATGAAGTTAAGGTCTGCATTTTCCCATGTTTTCAGTGGGATATTTAAGCTAATCGCAAATATTTCAATTTAATCAAACTCACATTTCTCTACCATAGTTAAAATGATATAAAATATTATTAAATATTATTTAAAAGAATATAAATAATACGTTAAACGCGTCTTTTTGCACATTCTACTCTCACAGCTGTTTATTCTAGTGTTAAACACTAAAATATAAAGTACTCAACCATTATTTCATAAATAACTACTAAATTAAACAAAGGTATTAGTTAGCATTAAGGGTAAGCGGCCATTCAGAAGACCATGTACTTCAGTTATTCTACTAATAGCCTCTTCCTATACTTGGTCAATGGTTTGTATAGTGGGTCAAGGAATTAAATAAGCAGGAATTTAGATAACAGGAGTTTGTTGGTCTTAGCCTGCATCTCAATGTTGATTTCAGGCCACCCAATTTTCTAATATAAAAATGGTTATTGTTATTACAGTAGCATCAATTGGTATAAGTGGGAAAAATTCAGTATCACACACACTTACTGCAACTCACCATAGGTCCTGTTTCCTCTCGTTGTGTTATTGTTGAAAATTAAATGACTTGTTCCCTCTTTTCTTTCTATCCTGAGCATTGTAGCTAAGTATTTTATCAGATCAAGTCAATCATGCAAGGCGTAGAGCCCGGGCACACGGTTCAGACCTATCCATTTGCAGTAAACCATAATGGCACTTAAGCCTCTGCCAAAAAAAGTTTTTGTGTAGGACCCATCTGACATTGACCTTGATACCGAAAATAGACCATGTGATTACCCAGTGATTAAATACCGCTTAAGCACTAAGTGCTTTCTCATATCAATATGTATCATTCTCAATTATTAAAGACTAGGCACTACTCACCACTACTCTCAGCACTCCAGAGCTAGTGAGAGTGTGCACACATAGCTGTATAAACAAATGTGCATAACTTCTAAATGTAACACAAATGGTTGCAATATGCCAAGTGATAACAGAATTTGTAACATGTAAAATATGAGATGGTGTCCAACAAGGCTCAATGCTCGGGCGACTTCTTTTCTATTTATATATACACATGTTCTATTGGTGATGTCATCTGTGGTGGTGTTTATTTAGTTAGCATCTAGGCCACCCATGGAGGATGGATCCCCTGTTGAGTCTTGGTCCTCCCAAGGTTTCTTTCTACCATTTTAGGGAGTTTTTCCTTCCCACTGTCGCCCTAGTCAACTTGGGATTGGCCTTTTAGGATAGTGTAATATTGTGAAGCTGCTTTGAGACAATGCTACATTTTAAAAGCTATATAAATAAATGAACTTGAACTTGAACTTACAGCATAGCCATTAAACCACTTTTATGTGAATTAAGAGTCCATTTCTCTGGTTTTAATTGACCTCACCTCAGTGTAGCCCTTTGCCTGACGGCGTATGCGAATGACCTCGTTGTGATGTTAGCCACACAAAAAGATGTTAACATGTTGAGTGATATTTTAAGTTTTATCATCTGCAAAAGTAAACTGGGGGAAGAGTGAGGCTATTTTAGTTGGGGAATGGGGTGGTGGTGAGCCGACACTACCGGGAGGCTTAGCGTGGAGGAAGGGTGGTTTTAAATACCTAGGTGTTTACTTGGGTAGCTCTGAATTGGTAAGTAAAAATTGGGCTGGTACAATTCTACGCACAGTGAGAGGATTGGGACTGGACAGGACCTTGTTTTTAATGGACACCAAAACACTGAACATGAGTGGATTATCCAATGTGTACCGTGGACTTTTTACAATATGAAACATTTTTAAAAAAGAAAATAAAGGGAACTAAACTTTACACTGGCTACTGGAAGAACCCTTGATCTACAGCACTCGGCTGTGCATCTCAGGGGCAACTGGCCCCGCACTGTCCAGGGTTCTGGCGGCATCAGGGGTCATCAAACTCTGGCAACTGGTGGACAACTCAGGAAAGGACCTATCAAGAGCAGAAAGCCTGGCAGCGCGTCTAGCACTAAAATCTCTGTGGTTTGTCAACAAGCTTCTGCAACGCTGGAGGTCCGTTCTAACATCTAAGGATCGTATGCAGCTGTAACCATAGAGTGTGTGAGGTTAGCACTACAGAGAAAAAATCTTTCCCCCAGCTGAACATCACTCAAGACCTGGATGGGTACAGGGGCCCCCTACTAGTATGTAGAGGTGAGGGGGACATGGACATGAGGACTGTTTCAGGGAACCTTTCTAAACAGAGCCTGTGTGAAAGTTTTAAATAAGAACAAATTGAATGGGAGGGTGGATACCCCATGGAGAAGGTTACTGGGTTTTTACTGATGATTTCAAACCAGAGTGGATAGCAATTTTTAAACCACCATTAACCAAGAAATATGCTGACTTGCAATGGAGGCTTTTACATTGCATTGTTTCTGTGAACTCTTTTATATGTATTTTAAACCCTGATGTTTTACAAGATTGTCCGTTCTGTTCACAAAGAGAAACGGCTTTTCATGCTTTTATACACAACTCCAGATTGCAGCCACTGTTTTTGTTTTTACAGAATGTATGTCTGGACATATGTGCATGTCTGGAAAGGCACCATTAATGCAGAGAACTATGTTCAGGTTCTAGAACAACATATGCTTCCATCTAGACGTCATCTCTTTCAGGGAAGACCCTGCATTTTTCAACAAGATAATGCCAGACCACATTCTGCAGCAAT
>JAVSBV010173656.1:0-13665 GCA_033117975.1 Parotocinclus spilosoma | reverse complement strand
CTGTTTGTGAAAGTTTCATTATAAACTGAATTCATTCAAGCCCTACGATGTTACCCAAACGTTCTGCAAGTTCTACCGCTAAAATAGTGCAGAAATACTTCAATAAATATAGCGTCCAAACTTAATGGATTTTAACAGGGTTACGTTCCAGGACACTGTATTACTTTTGGGAGTACCTTTGGCTTACCCCTCTGGAATTTCTCCTGAGAAAAATTTCCTAGTTTTTGCAACCCCCAAAGCCTACATCGGTACGCATTTCAACTTAGTGTCGTAACTGTCGAAGTCGCTGTTAATCCTGATGGAAAATGAACTCCAACCGGAGCTGACTCTCATCCCGGCCAAATATTGAATGTGCAGAGGAAAATGTGCACACAAAGGGCTTAGAAAGCACTAAACCCCGCATATCCGCACAATCCCGTGCGCACATACAATGAAAGCAGTGGATCAAACTCCACCACCGCCCTCATAATAAAGTCTTTTCACATCCTAAAGGCCTTAAGCCACACCAGCTATTGAAGTAGGCTCTCAAATCCAGTCCCTTTCACCTAATAAAACGTTTTCACTAAATACAGTCCGTAAAGAACCTCGTTGTTTCCACCTGGCTCCTAAGCCTTGGCCTTACCTTTGATGTGGATGAGCATGAGCTTATGGTAGGGCACGGCGCTGTTGTTGGTCACCACGTCGGTGGACTTTGTGCTGCGTAGGCTCACCTTCCTGAAGTTTTCCTTACTGGCCAGACCAGCCAAAGCACAGCCAGCCATCCTCGAGTGTTTGGCCACTGAGCAGAAGAGACACATACATTTAGCGTTATTAATCAGGTTTGTTTAGCTCTGTGCTAAAATCTTAACCAAGGAGCAGCTGGGAGGTGATTTAAAGTCTCACTGCGCTCCACTTGGATCCTTTTCGCCTCCACCGTTGCTATGTTGAGCCTTTGCTCCGTGTAAGCCTGTCTGAGATCGTCTCGCGCTGCCAGGGCACGCAGAGGGTTTCTTGAGCCCTTTGTTTTGCGCGAAGGCCTCACAGAGCGCTTGTGATCAGCTACTGATGTGGTTAACCTAAAAAACAAAACAAACAAACAAAAAACAAGCTTGTGAACAGCTCAACAACAACGCCGACAATTATTTATTCTTGTGCACAAAACACACATCAAAACACACGCACAAACATTAAACCCAAATAATTACAAATCTAACAGCAAAACAGAAAAAGCTTTAATTACAAACCAAACACGTTATTAAATAAATGAAATAAAAATCAGAAAGGGAACAACAACAACAACAAAAACAATAGCAGTAGTAATAATAATATTAATATAATAATATTATTATATATAATGATAATAAATATAAAATATATTTATATAAATATAAAAACAATAATAATAATAATAATCATAACAACAACAACAACAATAATAAAAAATAATATTATTAATAATAATAAAGAATCAAAATAATAATAATAATAATAATAATGAGATGAAGAAGAAGAATTAGTAGACTCCAGTTTATTATTATTATTTATTATTATAAAGTTGTTGTTGTTATTACTGTTTAAGAAACAACAACAATAATAAATAGTAAAATCCAGTTAGGTTCATCCATTTCTTAAAAAAAACAAAAAACACTCCAAACCTAGGACTCCAATTATTATAATTACTACTATTATTATTATTATTTACTTAAACAACATCAAATAACCATACTTATAATAGCAAACAGATGTATTTATTTACGACAAAACACCGTTTTAACAATCTTAAATCTTAGTTTTAAAAAACATTTCCTTCTATGATAATTACTATAATTCTTAGCTGCAAGTATAATGACATCATAAAAACTTTTATACAAACAAGAACAAATGACATGATACGTAATCTAATTTGAAATAGTATATAAGAGTACAGTATAATATAATAATAAGATATAATATAATCTAACATAATATGCAATAATTAAATAGGATTAAAAGCACAGTTTACACCCAAAAAGGGAAGTGATTACTGTAGTGAAACAACTAATCCTGTTTCTTATTTTCAGCCAAATCAGAGCAGCTAAATACAAACTGCTCAGATGCTGAGGGGAAAAAGTTATTCCTTTAGAACAGTGTATTCATTTATTTTCAAAAGCTAATGAACCATTATATGAACCTGCAGCCTGCCAAGTCAACATTCTCCATTTATTACAGGGAGTAAAATTGATTTGGAGGCACAAGCCAAACAAATTGAGAGGCTCATGCATCTATTAGCCAGTCCCCATTTTGTAGCCTTACAGTTACTGGAACCTAGCAGTTAATACACCACCTGTAGTTCAAAGGTCACGTCTGTAAGAACCACATGGTTCCCAAATGACCACAAGACGATGATGAATTAAACACATGCAAATCTGTTCATTCATCAGCGCCTTCTCAGCAGATCCTGTAATAGACGCCTCTCACTGATATATCTGGCACTTCTCTCAGGCGCTACGGCTCATATAGTCAATACAGACCAAAACAAAACATACAAATATAAAGTTACAGGTAAGTGTGATGAATTATTAAACTACATCTGTTTAAGACACCAACCCACCGCTTTAGGGAACTGGGTTTGAATCCTGCCAGCGCCAGTGGGTCTGGTCTGGTGTCAGAGCTATAACAGCGACTCCTACCCTGCATGAACTGGCATCCAACCCAGGGTGTGCCTGCACCCGGGCCCCCCGAAGGATAGCACCCTGTGAGCCTGACCAAAAGACTGGGACTAAAATGTGACCATCAACCTAATCTGTAAGGGTACAAAGCTCTTACTTTGGTGAGTCAAACAGAAGGTCGCTGAAGTCCTCCTCCTCATCCATAAGCAGGCTGGAGGTCAGAGCAGTGGGAGACATGGGTTTGTAAAAGCGCCTGAACGTCTCGTCGTCGTCCGGAGTCATCACCTCCTTTTCCTTTTCCTCCATCACCTCGATGGTCGAGGTCTTGCTGCTCGACTCGCCTGCAGGATCATTAACATGTTCACAAGGTCAGTTTTCCAACGTATGAAATGTTTGCAGCAAGAAAAGAAACCAGCTGAGAACTTAAAGCAAGTAGACCCCATACCGACCCTATCAGGTCCTTAAAAAAGGGAGGTAGGTGGAGCCTAGGGGTTAAGGCACTGGACTCTGGACCTGAAGGTGTCTGTGCCAAGCTGCCACAGTTGGGTCCTTAAGCAAGGTCCTTAGCCCACCATTGCTTGAATTGTAAGACTGTATGACTTGTAAGTCTGGATAAGGGCGTCTGCTAAATGCTGTAAATGTTTGTTGTGCCCAGCGGACAAACCTCACCTGGCCATTGGTGGGATACGAGCCAGAGTAGCTCAGTCAGAAGGGCGCTGGTTCGTACCCCAGTTCTGGCAAGGTGAGGATTGTGTGCCTGTGTTCCAACTTCCTTCATATTTCTGGAGTCTCGTAGTTAATGGATCAGTAATACATGCCTGACCAGGGGTGCCCCCACATGACACCCCATAGTAAAAGCTCATAAGAAATATGGAGTTATTGTTAACTGTCTTATTGAATAAACCTTTATTGTGGAGTCGATCTAAAAAGGACTCCAGTTTGTCCAGCCTCTTGTCGCCTTCAGCATCCGGTCGCGTGGAGATCTCTGCAGGAAACATCAATACACAGGGATGACTTCCTGCTCATGCGATTTGACAATTCTGAGATACTCGAACCTTCTTGAATGAAAAGAGTCTCCACCTTCTAAAGGCTTCACTGGGGTACTGTTGCTTGCTTTCTTGCTGAGGATCACAGGAAGGTCGTCTCTGGTAGGAGAAACGAGACCTACAAGAAAGCACCTTACAGTCAGCTTGAATGGGTGGGATGTCATTACCAGACGGTCAGCGTGCCATTATCCAATCTACCAGGAGTGCCAATAATTCTGGTACTGAGCCCAAATGTACTGCACATACCCCTCTTAGCCATGCGTCCGGCCACAGAGAACTGGGTTGAGTCATTGGCTGCTCCTTTGCCTTTGGTTTTCCACTGCTCTTCCTTCTCCTGCAGGATCTTCATCCGTTCAGTCAAGGACATTTTGCTCCCAACATCGGAGGAGGATTTCTGCAAAGCAAGGCCAGAAAAACAAGATTAGAAAAGGTTGGGGAGAAACAAGAATGGTTTAGTCCTTCTGGAACAAATTAAGTTCGAATTCTGAGGTACCACTGTAATGTGTTTTCAGCGTCTGTGCCGTTGTTCTGCCTCACCAGGGGCCCTCTATCTCATCTCTAGTTTCACGAGTCCAAGGAGTCGGGACTGTGGTATCACCACACAGTGCCAATTCAAAACAATTAATGAGCTCAAGTCAAGATTTTCTTATATTTTAACTAATGTGAGCGACTGTATTGAGCTCTGATCTGAACACTTAGCCTTTCACGTCTCTCCGTTTCTCTTGAGAGCAATAAACGTCCCTATATTAAGCTATAAGCTATACAGAGCGAGGCTGGAAACGTCCAAGCATGCAGCTGTGAGACATAAATATCTCCCTCATTCTTGTGGTTCATGGATGTTTGCACAAAGCTCTGTGGCTATGTAAACCTTTACTGCTAACCAAATTCTGCCATCCAAACTAATTATCACAAATTACAACAAATTGCACCTTTTGAAGAACCAGACTTTATAACTAGAGAAGTTCCGATGTGATCTATGGTTTGTTCCGCCAATGCGTTACAGGAAATTTGTACGCAGTATTAAAATCAGCTTCTATAGTGGCAAGTATTTCATGTGACCTCCCCTTATGCTACATCGGGAGTCCGAAGCTTGAACACCAAGGTCTTTATTTGATCTGTAGCAACCAAGAAACCACTATTTCGGAGGAGGAACGGGGCGATAAAGGCTAAGATATGCTGGATTATGGATTGGGGACGTTACGGTGGCCTAAGACTTTTTCACAGTACCTGTACTTTAACATGGCAGCTCTTAGATATGCAATTGACATTTTCAAGTTTCAATAAAAGCTCCAAAAGTCAGCAAATAGGCAACTTTACCAAAGTGTCGACGTGATTTAAGTTCCGTTAAAAAGCTTCCAATGTTCATCTCGCCCAGGTCTAATAAAGCCAAGGGGATTTTCAGCCTGGACAGAACGAGTCGGCTTTCCAATAGTTCACGATTACTCCTCGCGAACAGCCTGATCCCTATGAGTGTGAGGCCGTACCAAGCCGAAAACCATGAGGTCAGATCCCCCCCAAAACCAGGAAAGAATCACAAACCACAATCCCACAGCAGGAATAACTTACTCAACTGTCAACATTAGTCAGCAGCCACCACATCAAGAATGAGGCATTTGAAAAATACGGTCCATATGGAATAATATTCACAGGTAATGCACGGCTGAGAGTGACACCTCAACCTGTTGGCAGATCGAGACTCCAGATTCGGAACCCCTCAGGAGTGCGAAACGCACGTCCCACGTCGCTCAACATCTGGAATCCAACCTGCAGCAATTGCAGGTGCTGCCCGCCATGCCTGAATGAGGAACGCCATTAAGCCTGCAAATTCCAGCGGTAAAGATTGGGACCCTTAAACAAGCAATCATTAGAGCGCGCACATATTTCGTTGACGAAAAGGCCCGCCAGGAGTCGCGCTGCTGGAGTTAATTACGTCAGGGAAATTCCTGTTAGCGAGAAGGGTAAAAGACGAGTGAAAAGAGGAGAGCCTCACAAGCCCCAGAGCCTCACAGGAAGACAGTTTTTTCTCTAGAACTCCTGCTGAGACCAAACCGAACAATATCCCGTCCCCTTTCCCGGAGCTGCGGCCCAACTCAAAGAGGGGCGTTTCGAAGAACTCTCCTGGAGAGCCGCCAAGAACCTTGAACAATAGCTCTCCAAACGAGCACGACTAACGGAAAGCCTTAAGCATTAAAGAACAGAGATGAATGAATTACTTCCAATCGCAGGCTGTAGACACTACAAAAGCCACGCTGTTAAGTTAGCATGTAGCACAACCACATGCACACACGCATCAAGAGCAATACACACGCGGCGCTCTGGCGCAACTCACCTTTAGGACTATAGGCTACCCAGAGGGAGAGAGGAAGGACAGGTGTCTAAGGTAAAGAAGGAATGGCACAGACTGTCGAGGCAAAGAACAGAACACAATGTGAGACGCAGCAAGCTGGAAAAGCAGAGGGAGAAATTACAGTAAAGGAAAGCAAGCGTTACATTAAGTTCCATAAATGATCACATTTATTTTAAAAAACGGATTCTTGCTTTAACATAGGAAAGTTTAACAACCTTCAGATTGATTCATTTAAAAAGTTTGTATTATGACTGGGAGTAACCCTGAAAGTAACTACAGACACACACAAGAGGTAGTACAAGTGAGAAACCAGATACACTGGGCACGTAATAAGACCAGTAAGTCAGAGACCACGATGGAGGTACTGCCCATTTTACGATGGCCTGACGTATGATATTTTAACTATACGACGAGAATCAAATAACAGACACAAATTTAGGCAAGCAATACTAAACTCTGCTACGCTCTGATGAGGAAATCGGCAGTGTGCGTTTTCAATTTCAAGACATTATTCAATGAATTACATCAGCTATTTAATATGTTATTATAACAACAGCTTTATGTTAATGCTTTTGTGTATTAAGTGTAGTAAGGATGTTTAAAGTTTACTACAACTTCATTCATCTAGGCCACCCAAGCAGGTCGTGCTCCTTTTTGAGTCTTGGTCCTCACAAGGTTTTTTTCCTTCTTTATTCAGGGAGTTTTTCCATGTCACTGACGCCCTAGGCTTGCTCAATTTGGGATTGGACTTTTAAGATAATATAATATATTAAAGCTGTTTTGAGACAATGCTCTATTGTAAAAAGCGCTATATAAATAAATTTGACTTCGACTTTGATACGCAGTCATATAGAAAGTATAGATTAAACTCAATTCAATTTAGGATAAGTTTGCTAGAACAGATTCCCATCGTAAATCGGGGGCTACCTATTTTATACTGATAGAATTCAAAGTAGGTATTTTAAACTATGCAGGAACGAGGTAATAATTTTCCCATAGGGAATAACAAGTATACATGTCCTGTTGTCTGAATATTCACTATTTAAACCATTAACTGAGTTTCAGTCCGATACTGAAGTCTTAATTTAAACAGACATTATTGCACATATTTTTAAAGGTTGTTTTGACCGAGTTGCTTTGGTGTCAGACCTCGAGTCCCTTTCAGCAGTGTGTTCCATCCCAAATAGTGGGTTAAAATCTAAAAAAAAAGGTTCCAGACCCCTATAACCACCTCTGTATGATACAGATATATAGGCATGAAATATGAATTTAGCTCCATATTTAAAGCCATTGTAGTTTTTAATTAACAGTGAAACGGAGACGACAGGAAAAACACCCATGATTCGTGACCTTGATTCAAAAATGATTAATTGTCCATCCCCGAGCCAAGTGGACGAGCTCACTAACAGGTGCAGGTGGGTATCAGATTCGTGGCTGAAGAGAAATGACGTTCCAAGCCGATGAGAACGGGAAAGGCCTGGACTGGGCTAGGTTATTATAATGATTTTGCGGTTGATTTCCCTTAAGGTGGTGTTACGTACTCTGCTCTTGCTCGGCTCCGTTTCAGCTGAGCTAACATTTGTTATTCCCTGGAGAACCCGGAAAGAGGGAGTGCGAGGGCTGCGGAAAGAGACTGAGCTCTGATCATCTGAAGTGGAAGAAAAATGGAGGGGAATTGAGGATTGAGGAACGTCTTATGGCTCAGAGCTCCGGTTTTCCTCCAGTCGTCTGTTTTGAAGCAAATCATTTAACTCTGTTAAGCTACAGACCATAGCAGCTCAGCTGCTGCTTCTCCATGGAGTGTTGTGCTTAAATCTACTTCGTGGCTGTATATAAAGCTGTAACCAGGGATCCTCTGGTTGCCAGATGTCTGTCACAAAATTAAGCACTGCATTACTGGGGGAAAAAGTCCCAGCTCTTAGATTCAGAAAATATAAGTCGTTAGACAAACGTTTTTTTAATTGGGTAATATTCATGCACCGTCCAGCACTCTAATCTAGTGGACCTGCGTTTGAGTCTGCTCTAAGGTGCTCTAAATTTCTCAATTCGCAAGTGGAAAATAAATACGGCCATAAAAATCACTTACGATGCTTCCACTCAAAAGAGCAGGCATTTATTATGTATGTTATTTATTATGAATCATTATAATTCCTTTGTAAGGACGTGTGTACAGGTCTAAGATTGAGATGCCCAGCTTATTTTTGATTTTTAGCTAAACGCTGGTCTTGGAAATAAAAGGAGCCAAAGTATACAAAAGGAAACAAGCTACATATGGAACGCATGTGAAAAGGTAAAATATAACGTTATATAAAGTTATTTTTTGGCAAAATGACTTGGAATGAATCACTTTATTATTCTGGCCTGTGCTCGAGGCACAGCTTTTATTAGATATTCAAGGGGCAGGGGGCTTTAAGGGAAAAACATTCTGTACCACTGCTTTAGTGGGATGTGGTCTGGTGGAACACTTAAGTAGGTCTGAACAAAGACAGAGCTGAAATTTGTAAGCTTTAGGACTTGTCAGAACTGTTAAAAACTAGGTGAGATAGAAAACGAGGAGTGGGAGAAGTGGGAGGGGCTGGTGGCGTGGAACTCTAGCCACAAAACCACAAAGGCTTGGGATAGGACTACAGAATGGCTTAGAGGATAAGGCTTAATCTAGACATCTGCTTCAGCTTATTTATTCGCAGGTGAAACAGGAAGACGACGATCAGCAACTGGCCAAGATCCAATGTGATTTAAAGGAAAGTGGTAGGTCTATCATCTTCTGCTGAACTTCATCTTGTTTCGGTTTGGCTCGGATAGAAATGAAACCAACAAAATAAAAGGGAGGCACGGTCCGTGTGGGATGTTTGCCATTCCCATTGAGTCATAGTATTTCAGGTGCTAACTGACGGTCACGGTATCGTGTTTCGGCACTCGGTGGGGGAAGTGGTCTAACATGCTGATTGCCAGCTGTGGCTTTCTGGCCATTAATGAACCACAAACGATTATATACAGTAAGGACCAAATGGCCCGAACAAACTGCAAAGCTTTAAAACAACTTTGCTCCATGACAATATTTGAGCAACCCCCATTCTGACACACACGTACATATCTTTTCTTTTGACCTGCGATGCCCAGTCCTGCCAGAAGGCACCACTGAGGACTCGCATCCCGACAGTGATAAGCTAGTGAATTAATGCTCAATTCATCTCTTCATTCTGAAACTCTTAGAAACTTCTTAGAAAGCGGTTTAGCCAGACAGCACAGTACGGTCATGAATCCCAATCCATTTGGGATTGAATCCCAATAATCCATTTATTACTGGGCAGTGACCAACTAGGGGTTAAAACACTGGAATAATCAATAGGGTTTGAGTTCTAATCGTGGCCCTGCCCAATTGGCACCTTAAACTCAAACTGTAAATGGCTTTGGAAAAGACTACCTGCTAATGTAAATCAATGCAAATACCAGCGGCTAAAACTGCCAAACTTGGTCATTCTATTCCTTTGCTAGTCCTGCTCATTATCCAGTCTTCCATAGGAACTGCATATTCAAATTTTCGGGTTGACTCATCTCTGCACTGCAGCCTCGGAATGAACTGCAGCAAGGCCTAAATGGGATAACTGGGAGAAAATCCATTGGGCTTCCATTTTTCCAGAGCCACAAATGAGTCTGCGGGTAAGAAAGTTCATAAACTTCTCATCCACGTTGGATGCACCGGGCCAGGTTCGGATCAAAGAGCGGGTTTGACGTATGCCGTGGTATACGCCGCAGTAAATGCACGAGACAGTCTGGTATTGCTAGAGCAAACATAGAATCTTGGGTTAAAGAGAGCGAAACTTGGCTAATGAAAGAGTGACTCCGAGTAGGAGCGTGCTGTAATAATATTTATGAGCGTGTATATGTGGAAGTGTGCGCTTAGAGGAAGCCTGTTGATTCATCGCCAGTATTGAGGCTTGCCTGGTCCGTACACTCACCAGACTTCTCCTTTTCAGCCGTCCCAAGCGCTGATGCAGTGCAGAAGACATTTTCGGCAGCCCATTTAGGTTAACGTGTTAATGTGCGAGCGTGACCATGGAAAAAAAGCAAAAGAAAAATGGTATCTGCAGATGATAGGCACTCGTTGCCAGCGGTGACTCCAGTGCTGGAACCCAAGGTCGCGTAAATCACTCGGTCGAAGCGGCCAGTCAGAGCGTATAAACACGCTCATCGCTCTCGTTTATTCTTTCCACTTGTGAGCGTCTGTTCACTGTAACCTTAGCTCCGGCTAATTATTCTGACCCACTTTGAATCCAGCGGCCGCTCCGGCCCGTGTGGTCGTGTTTGTGTTTGTGTGTACCTTTTTCTTCCAGGCGTTCTCGGAGTCCTGCAGCTGGACGAAGCGGTCGGCCAAGGACACCTGGACCACTTCGTTGGCCTTGGGTTTCTTTAGTTTACCACGCCAGTCTTCGTCGGAGCCCGACAGCTCAGCCAGTCTGCAGAAAAACACGGCGAACGTGTGAGCATGTGCAGTTTTAAGAGCATGAGCTACTTGGATACGAACAGAGGTGAGGATGGAGGCCAAAAAAACCTTCGGCGAGTCGAAGTAGTGCCGCTTAAATATGATGTTTTCTGAAGTTTCCACATGTGCACATAGTTTGGGGCACAAATTAGGCAGCACATTATATAGCTATTATTTTTTACAGTCCAGAGGGAAAATACTTTCTGTGCGAGTTTTATGTTGTTTTTCTAAACGAAAGGAACACTGACATAAATATGTGTCTGCTTTAGACCTGTCAGAACCCCCCCCCCCCACACACACACACACACACACCAATTCGATTTGAACGTTCTAGTGGTTAGTCCTGCAGTCACTACACAAAGCTCATGACCGTAGGTGAACATGGGCACGTGGAGTGACTGGTAAACAGAGTTTTAATAGAATTAAGCTCCTGTTTGAGCTGGCGGCAAAAAAAAAAAAAAGTTTGTTTACACGCACTTAATAATCCGATAACTGCAGAAAATCATATTTTGTTAGTAATGAACAAGTTTACATGCGCTCGGGTAACCAGATCATGGGGTTCAGGTGACTTTGCTGCCAGCCCACAACCTCCCAGAAGGATCTGACGTAAACTTTAAACTTTACGGATGAACTGTGCTTGAAAAACACTGTATATTTAATTATCCATTTTCTTATCCTTCTACACATTTCTGTGATTAATAAAGCTTAAACTTTAACCCACAGACACAAACACTGTTGTGTAGATATGTGGGTTTTATGTTTTATGAGCCTATCTGATTTATCGTTTTTAATATATTTACGTTTCAAAATGAATTTTTTACATAATAAATACTGCGTTGATGGAACGTTGAGATTCACGTTTCAACCGACAAGTTTTTTGAGCCGCTGCGCATGTTTATTCGGCCCCAACCCGTCACTCCATGAATACAACTAGGTCTGCATGTTCTGAAGGAGAACTGCAACTAAAAGGTGGCAAAGCCGGTTTACGTCCCAATACTTTTGGCCACACTGGGACGCAAACCCGCATTGTGATCTTTAGGTTTAGTTCTCCTTCAGAACATGCGGATTTTGTTAAAGAATATGAGCACGTACTGCACAAACGTGTTCCGTAGCCGTTTAATTCCGTGCTGTGTTTCCATAGATGGTCACATCCAACGAGAAATTAGAATAAGCAAACCTGGCAACCATGTTACCCTTGAGTGCATGCTCAGACTTATCAGGTTGATCATTCTTAGATCGATTTTGTATCCGAGCAGATACAACTCTTGTACGCAGTTCAATGCTCGTCATACCTCTGGTTGAAAGATGAGCTCCTGCTGCTTCCCAGACTGCTCTCCAGCTCATCTCCCTCCTCAGAGGTACAAAGTGAAGGAGAACGAGGGACGTCGCTCGAGCTGCTGGTCTTCCTCTGCGTATCTTTAACCCCTTCATCTACATTATTTTCTTCCTCTTTCTCCGTCTCTTCACTTCTGTCCTCCTGCTTCTTCTCGTCCTGATCTGTGGACGCCGCTCCATTCCTGTCCGGTGCAGACTCCGACTCCAGGCTGGTAGACCGGCTTTTTTTCAGGATGCCCCTAAGGCCATGAGGGTACGAGTCTTGCCTCTGTAGACCTGAATTGGAAATCTTGGGCTGCTCTTCTTCTACTTTCATATCTGACACAGGGTCTGAGGGAGAGCCCTCGGTGTCCTGCGTATGTCGGTGAATGGGAGCCCTGCGTTCACAGGAGTCCTGTAGAGCACAAACAGGAGAACATTAGAGGCGTTTGATGTTTGGTTCCAACCCGTGTTCTCCACATATTATGCCCTTGCTTCCCAGGTTAGTGCAGCTCAAGACGGTTTCACCTGGCAGAAAATTCCACTTTATACCCACTCCAACGTTCAACCGCCTTCTGTACTGCCACGGACCTGACCTAAAGCCCAGATTGTTCATCTGACTTAGACCTGTGACTGTTTCCAACAGCCATTAATGCCATGACATTTTTTTGATGTGGACACATAAAACCCATGTCAATGGTTGAAAACGAATCTATTGCTAAACCTCAATAAATTATTGCGACGCACCAGGGGGTAAATATTTGTTTTTCCAAATGTACCTGTGATCTTAGCATAAACGTCGAGCAGGACAATGAACAGTCCCTCCAATTCGCTTCTCCACACACAATAAAAGAGTATGTTATCAGTCTCACACCTCCCTCCATTTCCTCGCTTCAATGAACTCCAAAAATCCCCATCCTGCCCCAGCCAGAGAGGGAGAAAGAGAAAGAGGAAGAGGAAGAAAAGAGCTAGGTTGATCTTCTCCTTTATCAGAAGCTCCATCACTGATACACGTACAGTAAAAAAATGAAGGGAAAGGCAAGACTTGTAGCCTGGTTTATCAGGAGACCACCAGCTACACATTGAGAAAAAAGACGTTAGAACGTCAGATCAGGACTGGCGGACTGGCTTATCACGAGTTCCAGCATCTAAACCCTCAGGAGAAGGAGGAAGGGGAGAACTTTATCAGAAGGTACACCATTTACAGCCCAAGGACAAAGAGGAAGACAAGCGCAAGGCTGGTGGTCTAATTTATCAGGAGCTCCACTATAGTCCAACCCTGAGAAACTGGAGATACAGAAGAGCAGAAGTGGAGGTCTGGTTTATCTAAAGCCTCACCGTGTGCACCACGGGAAGGGGGGTGGGGGTGGATGGAGGAATGCAGAGGCACAGTGACCCAGAGACAGAGGAGAGAAAGTGGAGTGGGAGTCGCTGGACTGTTTTGCTGACAGTTCCAAACTGAGAATGATAAGAACAGTAAGCCGGTCTTGATGAAAGACAGTTACAATAACACGCGTCCCTATGGCAACCTTAAACCATATATCATTGTTCCCTTCAGCCGCGGCTCTAGCGCTGAGGTCAAGAAACATTAAGAACGTGATGACACGTAGGTCACAAGCAATTACATCCAACCGCTTAGTGACTTTTTAGTGAAAATCTTTAAAAGGGGGTAAACTAGTGCCACTGTGGTTTCATTTAGGATTTTCTGCATCCTGATGGGGGCAGCACGGTGGCTGAGTGGTTAGCACCTCTGCCTCACAGTGAGTGGAGAGAATTGGGTCCTTTCTGTGTGGAGTCTGCATGTCCTCCCCGTGCCTGCGTGGGTTTACTCCGGGTACTCCGGTTTCC
>JAVSBV010173646.1:0-13666 GCA_033117975.1 Parotocinclus spilosoma | reverse complement strand
TAACCTTGTGTGTGTCGCTTACATGGCCACTGATGCCGATAGCGACGTTAAAGAAGCCAAATAAATAAATAAATAATACAATGTCACATGTAGTCACCCCTATGCACACCCAGCCCACCAAATAACAAAAAGAACTCGTTCCCAAAAACGAGTTAGTGCCACAAACGCATTAACGCATTAGTGCCACAAACCATGTTAGGGTTCTATCTAAAAACCCATGACTAAAGTTAAACATTAGTGAACAAACAACACAAGGAATCAAATTATTAATTATAATTATAATTATATAAATTATAATATTGACACCATAAGCCTTTTAGTCTACATTTTGGAGGTAATTCAGGTTTGAAAAGACTGATATTTCTAAAAGGTTGCAAACTGTCAGAAATCTAGTGCTGTTCTACAACAAACTTATATCACCATCTGCGCACTAACCACTCTATTCGATAATAAGATTATATCAAATATTGTTTTTTTTTGCCCATGACAGGCTTAAACCTGATATAATGGCAAGTGATAGAATGGCAAGACTAGAACAAGGCTAATAAACTGTCAACTGACAAATCATTAAGTCTATTACATGACTAACTGTTCACTATTTTACTATTTGCTTGTTTGCTGAAAGTATAAATTGCATAATTTCAACCCCATTTCTTTTTTAAACACAGTCTACATATTATTATAATACATTATTCTAATACACGCCTCAACTGACAAATTAAATACCAAGTGTGCAGTGACAGGGAGAAAAACACCTCAGCTTAAGCATAGCACTCCTTACTTTTGCTATTTATTCTATTTCACCATAGACTTTTTCCCCTCAGTTAAGCTAACAGAGCTTATGTGCAGGAATCAATTCTAAACTCATAAGCGAAACACTTCCATTAGAGAAAAGCTCAAGCACGGATTTGGCTCAATGTCAAGGCGCAGTCCTTCCACTTGGCATGGCTTTGCATCAGCATTCCTTGAATACTAGACATGATGGCATTAACGGGGCATAAAATGTCACTTCTGTATTTTAGTCTTATTACTCACACAGCATTCATCAGGCGTCAGGGCTTTGCAGCTGAGATGGTTTTAATGAGATGCATATACATGTTCAGTAGTTGTAGTCGAGTAATACCATTTTCAGAAATTTTCTAACAAGTTAAAGGAGTAGATTACCAGACTGCCACAAAGTTAATATAAGTATGTGTTCTTACCACTGTAACTGCAGTATAATCCATTGAATAATTTATTTGCCAATTACAAGAAGTACAATTTCTTTCTTTTGGTGCAGGTGTCAGCAAATAGTTACATCACATTGAAACATAGGAAATCTAATTCAAAAAAGATTACAGAAAATATATGCTGAATATAACGAATATGGCATACGGTATATAAACACTGCTCACAAAAGCTCGTTTTAAAATATCCTCTAACTTTTATAAGAAGTAAAGTTCAAATCAAGTCCTCCCATGCCTCCTAAGCCCATGCTTAAGGGCATTGTCTTGTTGGAAGGTGAACCTTCAGCCCAGTCTGAGGTCCTAAATGCTCTGATAGAGATTTTCCCTACAGAATATCTACAAAATATCTCTGTTCATTGTTCTATTCAGCTTTCCCCTCAACCCTGACCAGTCTCCCTTTCCTTTCTGTCTTTCTTTCTTTCGTGTATCATCATATAGCCAACGCAGGGTCAGGCAGTCATGCTCTTGTCTCTGGTCATAAGTCTAAAAAGCCAGCTTCTGAGGGTGGGCTATATACGGGCAGCTGGTGATTATGTGCTCGGCAGTATGTTCAGGTGAGCCACACTTGCATGCCACACTGTCCAACTTCTTCTCCGTTTATGCCTCTTCCTGGTTCTTCCTCGCCATCTCCTACATCTGTCTCCAAGGGAAGAAGACAAGATCTGCTTCCTCTGCGAATAGTAAGAAATGGTGCAAGACCAACTAATGAAAAATCATCAAGCTGGCAGAACAAGGTACCAGCCAAGGTCAAGACCATGTATGGGCATGTACATATATATGTGTGTGTGTGTGTGTGTGCGTGCATGCGTGTGTGTGTGTGTGTGTAGGGGGGGGGGGTGTCCCAGTTTAATTGAATGTCTGTGCCTGTGCCCTGGAATGGACTGGCATCGTTAATCCACCCTACATTGGATTAAAATTGGTATTGGCTATCAAAATGAATAAATGAATGAATTGTGTTACATAAAACAATAAAATGCTTGCAACTAAGTAGTGATAATTTATATTGAAATAGTGAAAGAACAAATTACCCCCAAGTTAATATTTTACCGTTTCAGTCTTTCAGTCTTCTGAAAAGAAAATCTGCACTATATCCTAGGTATCAAGAAACACCTGGAGTAATACTAGGTATGGAATATCAATAAGGTTAATTAATTCTCCTCATTAAAGCGTAAACAGGCCTGGTGTGAAAATGAGAGTCTGGGGCTCATTTTTCATGTCAGGTTATCCACCGGCGCAAATCAGAATCTAATTTTCTCAACTCGCATTTGAGATAATGACCTGAGTGAGCTAGATCATCACTCCTATATGTCTCTGATACAGATCAGAAAACAAAAGTACAAAGATAATGTGTTTTTGGTCAAATGCCTTCATGTTCACATAACGACAAATATCCAAGTTAAAGATACAAATACTGCAGCGTCGCTGCAGAACACTTACACAATTCTCGAGATAGCTAGGCCACTTCAGGACCAGTGGCTTCTTATGGAGCCACTCCTTAGTTGCCCTGGCTGTGTGTTTCAGGTCAGGGTCATGCTAGAAGACCCAACCATGACCCATCTTTAATGAGCTTACTGAGGGGAGGACACGGTGCAGTTGTCCTTTCCCCTTTGCAGAAAAGCACCCCTAAAGTATGATGTTTCTACCCCTGTGCATCACGGTTTTAATTGTGTTCTCATCCTTCTTCTTCAAACAAACACAGCAAGTGGAGTTCACACAAAAAAACTTTATTTTGGTCTCTTCTGACCACATGACCTTCTCCCATGTTTCCAGGCAAATGTCTAGTCCTTTTTGAAGTTAACCAATGACCATCTGGATACAGATCCAGAGTGCAGGTTTGTAATCTAAGATGGCATAATGTTACTGTCATCTTTGAGATTGTGGTCCCAGCTCTCTTCAGGTCATTGACCAGGTCCTTCTGTGCAGTTCTGGGCTGATACCTGATCTTTCTCAAAATTACCCTTACCCCATGAGGTGAGATCTTGCATGGAGGCCCAGACTGAGGAAGAATAACAGTCATCTTGTTTCTTCCATTTTCTAATAATTGCATCAACAGTTGTAGCCTTTTCACAACGCTGCTTGCCAATTGTCCCGTAGCCCATCCCAGCCTTGTGCAGGTGTCCAATTTTGTCACTGGTGTTCTTGGACAGCTCTTTGTTTTTGGGCATGATGGATAGGATAGGTTGGAGTGTGATTGATTCAGTGTGTGGGCAGGTGTCTTTTATACAGCTAACAAGTTCAAACAGCTACAATTAACACAATTATTTGTACAACTACTTTTATCAGCATTAATTAGTAAGAAATTGCAATGTGCATGGTCTAGACAATTTCATGACGTGCTGCATTTAAATGAATGACCTAGCCAGAGCAAAGCGTATTCTACAAAATAAATCAATGAGCTTTTGGGCTCCAGTAAACAGTCAGGCAAAGTCTTTCCTGACTCCCAGCATGAGCCTGGTATAATATAAGGAAGGATTTAGATTAAAGCAATGTTTAATCAGAAAATCAAGTTAGGAAGACACTGACTAATGAGTGCAATGTTTTGTTTTATGCACACAACATCATGACAATGACTTTGCAATGAAATGGACCCAGATATGGAACTAGAAACTTAATATTTATTTATCATTAGTTATTTAACAGCCTTAAAAGTATTTTAACAAAATAATCAATGCACAGTCATCAATAATTTAATAATGTTTTTTTTTTTTTCAATTTTGTACTGTGGTGTTACAAAGGTTAAGGCACTGAACTGTGAACCTGAAGGTCCTCAGTTGAAATTCCACATCTGCCAAGCTGCCACTGTTTGGTCCTTGAACGAGGCCAGATTATATATCAGTTATATCAGGTGTAAAGCCCCTACAGGTATGCACCATATAATGTTTTTTTTGGAAAATTTATGACTGCATATTTATCCATGCATATATGAGGTTATTGTCCTTAATATTAATGTAATTAACATTCTTAACCCAAATACTACCATGCCAGGTGCATCAGCTGAAAGACAGCTGTAATGATACTCAGTGCATACTCTGGTGAAGAAGGTATTTTAAACCCTAAGTGGGGTGAAAGTAGGCTGGAGCAGTCCAGTACTGCGTACTACTAAAAGATTCAGTACGAAAGAGATGATGCCACCTTCTAAACAAGCTACAGTCATAAAAAAGAAAAAAGGTATATACTTTACCAAGATGCAAAGAAATGCATGAAACTGCCAAACTTGTTTCAATTAACAGTCACAATGTTAAATAGGCAGTTATCTAAAATATTACTGAACATAAATGAGCAATTGGGTGGGGTTCAGTCATTTTAAGTTCAACACAGTGCACTATACAGGGTGGAGGAAGTTATTTGAGATGGTGCCATAAGTGTCTTGTTAACGGTCTAAAACATTATTGGACATGGTGTTTCGTTCAGCTGATTAAACTTAAGGAGTAATTCTTTAAATTAAAAAGTTGATATGACTTATGTGACTAAGACTAATGTGAAAGCTCGTGTTTTACTAGCAGTGCCATGAAGGTTACTGAGACAAGATGGAGAAAAAGACAACAGAGCAATTTAAGAAAATCCATATTTAAAAACACTGTAGAGTTTTTATAGTGTGTGTAATAGATGAATAGAACGTTATTGATCCCAAGGGGAAGTGCAGACAAGATCATTTCCTTTTAATAAGGTGTCTGGTTATTCTGAATGTAAGACAGATGGAAACTCTAAAAATAAAAATATCTTTACGTGTTAGCATGCTTTTTATGATACTCTGGTTCAGTCAAAAAGAACACCATCAAAGCTTGAAGAGAATAAAGCTGGACAAAAAAACAAAAACAAACATTTGCTCTGTAAGTCTTGTATTTCTTAAGTGGTTGATTAAGAGATTAAACTTGTTGATAGACATGAAGCCGAGGAGTGGTGAACAATATGAAGCTATAAAGATCGTCATAGTAATAGTTAAGAACTTAAAACTACTTTCAAACTTTGTGCCAGCATGAGGAAGGATAACCAACATCCAGCCAGACGAGTCAGCAAGAGAGCAGCAAAAGTGTGCATCTGAATGGCACTGCTAATAAGTGCTGCGCTTATATTATTCAACTCAGTTCTATTCAACTTTATTTGTATAGCGCTTTTTTACAATAGACGTTGTCAAAGCAGCTTTACAATAATACATGAACAATTGTCACAAATTGAATTCTATTGTCCCTAATGAGCAAGTTAATTTGTGACATGCTCACATACATTTACATGCTTATTCTGCATGAGCAAACCATGTGTGGACTGCGGGAGAGTTGCTAGTGCCCTAGCATAGCACAGCTGAGGATGGGATGACATAACAGTACTGTATGTGTAACATGTACCTTGGCTATTCAAAGAATACTGGTACACTACAGAATATCACAAGTTGTGAGTAATATATGAACTAGTACATGGTGTTTGGACAATGTCAAGGTCACATGATGCTCAGGAGTACAGAACATATCATAGCGTGGAGGTTAAGTGACACACACCCATACTAAAAATGGCTTTGCAACATCTGTTCTTCTCTTATTAAATAGTACACATTGACAGTGATTGGTAAACAAATAATTTCAATAATTAGCAGCACTTGATCACTTCAACTAGTTCACAGATTAAGAGAAAACAAAATCCATCATGTGCAGTGGGATATGACATCAGCACTCACTTCGGAGCTCTCCCTGGAGGACTGTGGCGTCTCACACCAATTACACACAGTTTATTCACAATCCATTCACCCCGGCTGGGTGAGTGGGTGTGTTAAGCATAAACAGCAAACACACCAGTGCCTTGTGCATTTCCAACACTTTAAAACACTCATCTCGCTATGACACTTTCAGGAAACCATGAACAACAAATATGGTACATGGTCACATGGTATAATTAGCACAACTTCAAATTTGGAAACGTTGGAACAATTGGGGGGGGGGGTGCAAAAAACTAAACAAAAAACTAAAACTTGCGTTAACTTTTATTTCATTGTAGACAGTATGAACCAAAGATATTTCATGTTTTGTCTGGTCAACTTCTTTTTATTGCTTAACAAACATCCATTCCTATATATATATATATATATATATCACATTCCAAAAAAGAGATGATGAAGCATTTAGCATGTAATGTTGTTACACAACACTTAAAATATGTTTATAGATCGGCACCAAGCAGTCCAAGAGATTTAGTGTTTCAGATGTCATTTTGTCCCACTCATATGCAACAGTGCATGGTCGTTGTTGTTGCAGTTTTTAATTTCAAAATTCTCCACACATTCTCTACTAAGGACAGGTTATAATAACATAATTATTTAGGGCTATATTAGAGTGTTTAGGTTGTTAATTTTTTAACTCATTACTAACTCTTGGGACATGCCCTGCCCCAACTTTTCTGGATTGTATTACAGGCTTGAAATACGGAAATGGATGTTCATTAACAAATGAAATGAAGTGGACTAGACAAAACATGAAATGTATATACACTGTCTGAAATCAATGTGCATTTCCCTTACCAGTCCAACTTTGTTTTTCTGATTTGGGGTAGTACTCCTATAAAGGATATTTCAGATATAGCAATATAAGTAGAATCATGTATTGCATGTAATGTAAATTCAAGCATAAACTAACCTCTATAAAAAAAGAGTTAAGGCTCTGTACCACTTTGCATGACCGCTGCTTGAAAAGAACAAAGATCTTTTACAAGAAGCGTGTGATTATTTCGGCACTGCTGAATTATTCACAGGAGGCAGAGCGCACAGAGAGGAGGTAATTAAGGGTGTGATGCAGTCAATAGCTCGTCTGATAGAATGAGTTCAGTTAATTTAAAGCAGGATTAATAGGGCCTGTAAGTTTAAGGTAAGAGCATTTAGGGCCAAAGGCCTAGCAGGCCAGTGTATTACCACCTAAGGGACTGCAGAAGCAATTAGCAGCTTTATTTCACAGTCATGAGGTATAACATTGATGAGGAGCATAAACTGATTTATTTAAGAAAAGGGTCTCTAAAAGGAGCAAATAGGAACATGTATTTAACATTTAAGTAGTATAAATTGATGGTGAGTATAAGGTCTTTGTCTTTCCATAAGTACTTATGAAAGCACTTCACGAAACATGTAGAGAAGTGCGTCATGTTTCCAAGTTTGACTCTTATTGTGATTAATGTTTCTTTTCTCTATATTCTGCAGCTGAACGCTAAATGTGCAGGTAAATATAGTGTTAAAAATTTAAATATTTTTTTAAAATCTGATCAGGAAAATATTTGATTTACAATTCCATTATAGTAACCCATAACACATTCATGTACAACCAATCACCTTCTAGATTGCACACTAGGCTAACTGACCCCCAACCTGACTAATTATATTGTTCTCTTTTATTACTTCACAGCTAGAAGGTCCTGGGTTCAATCTCAGGCTGGAGCAGCCTGGGTCCTTTTCTTTGTGGAGTCTGCATGTCCTTCCTGTGTCTGCATAGGTTTACTCCATGTTACCTCCAATAATCCAAGGACATGAGCGTTATGTCATTCGGTCACTCTAAATTGGCATCGATTTGAGGGCGTCATGGCCTGCCCACTTAGCCAGCAAAGTGGCATTAAATAATGGTTTAAACACCACTGCAAAAAGACCAGTTAGGGAAATAATTTTTTTTAATGCAATGCCTTTAATTATCCCTCAGAGTAACGCTGAGTGCATTATTAAAAAGAAGAATGTGTATAGTACCACATCCCTTCAAACTGGATGACTAAGCCAGAAGGATAATGGTCTGGAATGCTACCAATAAGTCAATGACAACTTTGAAGGACTTGCAAGTCTTTATGGCTGAGATTGCGCAAAGTTGGCCATTGCATCACAGTGTCAAGAAAACACCAGAAAAGACTAAAAAGTGCCATTTTTGTTTGTATTTTTCACCTTGAAGTGAAACAACCCTAAACACATTCACACAGGCTTAAGGATGAGTGGCTAAATCAGATCCCTGATGTAAATCTGATAGACACTACATATAATTTAAATACTTTTGATACATTTCCACTGATAAATAATTTGTCAAAACAAAATGTTCGTCAACAAAATTATTAGTAAATTAAGACTCTTTGTTAACCATATGAGGTGACAATTTCCTATAATACAACACACTTGAAATGATGATGCCATATGATGGCTTGCCATCCTAACATCTATACAAAGGTAAGTTGATGGTAATGTTATTTCACAAGCTAATGGTGTGTTTTTGCTAAGCTGTAAACTAAAAGACACCACTGCTGTCCTGTAAATTTACCGTTACTTAATAAATTACCCGTTAATCAGATATAAGATATGCAAATAAGATCATCCTTAATGAGTCCCAAAGTAGGGAAATTAACAGTTGGTTACTGTGGGCTTTCTCTGTAAGTATTCTCGTTTCCTCCCACAGAGTAAAGACTTGTTAAATGGTGTCTATAAATTGCCCCCAGTGTATATGTGCATTCTGATGGACTCGCTCCTTGACTAGGGTTGTTCTTGCCTTGTACCCTAGGCACCTGCTCTCCCATAACCTTGCACAGCATGGAACAAATAAGAACATGACTGAATGACTCAATTGTGTTGTAGTCAGCGAAAGAGACGAAATCTAAATTAAAATCTAAATTATAGCACTGGTATTTCAAAGTCAAATTTATTTATATAGCGCTTTTTACAATGGTGAATTTTCTCAGTATACGGACTTTGCTGCTAAAACTCTTCCACTTTTTTCTAAAGGGTTCTGTTTGGGCTAATACTATGTTTACCTCCACCAAAACTCAAGTAAATAATTTCTTTACACAACTAAGTTCATAGTCAGATTTAACCCTCATCCACATGGAGGTGGCTCGAATGCCAGCAATCTGCATAATATATTGGAAGTCAGATGCTATTAATGGCAGCTCAGCGACTTATTTGAATAAACATCATGCAGACTGAAGACTATGATGAACTTCAGAGGTTTGCTAACCATGGCAGGCCTTAACTAGGAAAGGTACCAGCATAAAAACTGGGACTGAGGTGGCCTAGTTGTGAAAGTGCTGGACTGTAGACCAGGGTTCAAAATTCTACCTCTGCCCAGCTACCACAGTTACTCTGAGCAAGGCCCTTAACCCACAATTGCTTGGACTGTAAGACTGTATGAATTGTAAGTTGCTCTGAAAAAAATGACATAAAATGTAAATGTAAAATAAAAACAGACACATTTAACGAAACTTGGTGGACTCATTCTGCAAAGAAAGGTAACAAATGTCAAGGCATCTCAAAAGACATTGTCATTCTGGTGGTTGAAAGATTTTTTGAATACTTTCTACCCAAGATATACACTGCCAAAGTATCATCATCTAACTGTCATTACTGGTGAAACCCAGAAAATACTGAGATATCACTCAGTGACAATATCAATGTCTAGCTCTTCAGTATACATGATAAAACAGATCCACGCCTTACTCATATTTTTTTTTCCCAAAGAGCCTGATGCCATCATGACAGACATAAAACGCTAAACAAGAGGCTGTTTATGCTTTTCACACCTAAATACCCTACTTAGTGGTTGTTATTAATAGTGGAAACAATTAACAATTATGTCCTCTCCATATATTACAAAACCTTCAGTAATGACGTCTGATGCTAAAAAGATGTGACTCGTCATGCAGTACGTTGCAGTTTTTGACTGTGCCCAGGCCATTACTACAGGTTTAAATGTTCCACTGACCAACTCACACTAAGCAAACTTCTCACACTTCCCGAAAAAAAAAGCCCTGACAGCAAAGTCTTGACATGCTGCTGATACAAAGGCGGCTGAGCCAAACATCATTATGGGAGAGTGACAGGTCTGAAAGGGGCAGCAACGGAGAGGCAGTGAAAGAGAGGCAGTGCTTAAGATGGCAGACGAGGCTATGAATACAAGTAATACAGGCAGGCATTCACTTGCATTATAAATCAGGCTGTCTTCTAGCAGCTATCAGTCAGAGGCATCTTTCTATGTTAACCAAATCTAGCTTCTTCTGTTTAAAATCACCAAAAACTCCAAAAAAAGCCATGTTATCATTTGTTATCTGCTTGGCAGTGAAAAAATAACTGCTAGTCAGCATGGCAATAAATCTATCAAATAGAACTTGTGTTGCATCATCATTTAAATTCAGCGCACAGTAAAATTCATCCCATTAATTGTCAACAAATGGTTTATGGAAATATGGCTCATTTGATAAACAAATACACAATCCTTACAATTCCATTAAGCACCAGGTTTCTCTTTATCTAAATCTATTTCTCTTATAGCAATCCTGCATTCACATACACAGGTTCCAAAAGAATCATGTTCCTTACTGGTTTTGTGTGTTGGTGCATTAAGCTAGATTGTTAGTACTCCTTGGTATGTCCACAGTTCAGCTCTGGTAGTATCCGCTGAAAAAATTACCAGTGGACAAACGAATCATCTGTAGGGTTTTTTACTCTATAACATTTTTTCAAGGCAGCATTAGAAAGAGACAGGTCTAAAGCCCCATGTGAAAAAATTTAGGGTGAATTTGGAAATAAAAATATATTATGTTAAAGATTTAGAACAAAAATCAATATCCCCATTCCTTTTTGGATGAAAGACAGTGAGTAGTTTCTTTGATTGATACTGATTGAAATGAATTGTGAAAAACATCCAATTCAAAACACTACTCTATTCAAAACATTATAGGTCACATGCATGATTCTATTTTAAAAGGGTTGAGTAATGCGAGTCTATTAACGAAATGGCAAGATATCTGACTAATCTGATTTATGATCTTCACTATGGGGCTGGCCCATACCAGTGCAACCCCTTCCTATCATATTACAAAGGGTGCTATGTATTCTTTGTTCATAAATAAACGTCACTGTTTATGTGATTTGGCTGATAATGTCTACCTACAGAGTAAATGGCCATATTCTGGCAAAGGTGCATTACAGAGGACTTTACAGAGTGATTCCACTCTCTTGTTCTCCTTACAAGATCGCACACAAAAAGATAATGCAACTCTATGCAAACCTATGCTGTGCAAATGTATACTGTAATCAGGTCAAACAAAATATATGTGTGCTGACATTTTTGTTCAGACAGTATATTAAAGGTATAGTATATGTAATATACAAGACTAAAGTAGATTAAAATTTAGACTATGAATGTTTACAGTGTGTACCCCACTGTGGGGCCACCAGTGGGCAAGCAAGCAGAACCAGCTGGGCTTCTAAACCACAACAATGATGTGGTTTTGTAAGCATCCACCAACAGATGAAACATATGGAAGCACACTGGGGACTATGGGAGCTGTAGGAACAACTGGCTTGAATTGGTCCAGTCAGGGATTATGGGGCTTGAGCACAGTGCAGTGACCGACCCCGCAAAGAGCAGTGCCTGGCCGTCCAAACAAGAGGCAAGTTCAAGCTATCTGTTTACAGAGGAGGAGAATCAGATTCCTCACAGCACCCACCATACTAGTAAACAGGGTATATAGGTATAAATTACAGTTACACAAAAGGCTTTAGATGTATGCTGTCGACATGCATTTTACTACGCCAGAGAGTATTACTATGTAATAAATTTTTAACACCATCACTTAGGAATGAAAATGAAAGTAGAGAACAGCTAAAACACCAGACACCGCCGGTAACGCCGGTCCCCATTACAGAGGTATCGGTGAGGCGGCTAATATTCAGTGTCCAAATTACGACCTGATTTTGAACAGCTGCTTTTCCTGCTTTTTAGGGGTGGGTTTCGGCGCTGTTCGGTGCCAGGTCGTCTTCATTCGGTAGCACCGGCGCACTCGCGCCCTTACGCGCACCTTTAGGGATAGTGGTTACGTTCCCGGGGGCTTTTAGTGCCGATGGACGCATACAGGGGGAACCCCCGAGGTATTAAGTATTTTTAGGGGTACTTTGAGTGTCTCCTGTCCCGTACTCGTGTGCTCCTCGCATGCCTGAGCTCAGGGTCCTCCGTCGTCGGCACCTGACGAGCTTCACTTTAGCTAGCTGCCCGTCCTGAATGGGATGCGCCCCGGCTCGGCATACTCACGCCACACGTGCGCCCGAGCTGACGCTCATTTCGGCGCCTTTTGTGCCCTCTTGAGTCTCACTCTAGTTGGATACCCTCTCGTAATGAGACACTCCCCGGCGAGAGTGGCCACTCGGCTGCGGGTTTCAATTATACGTGCCCGGGCATGGCTTTCCCGTGTCTGAGCTTACCTTCGCCCACTGACGTTTGGACTACCTTCGTATCTCGCCATTTGGGAGACGTCCCAAATCGTGCTCTTTGCACGCCTGCCCCGCTTTGGCACCCTCTCGCTATCAGTTCGCGCGTTGGGTCCCAGGCAGGATGCAACACAGCAGCACGCCATTTAATCCTTTTGTTGTTTTTTTTTGTGTACAGGAGTTTCGCTCTTCTCTAAATCCCCTTTTAGTTCTTCTATATAATTTCCCCATTATAATTATACTTCGTGGGATTTCGTCTATCCCGCATCCTTGGGTCCTACCAAAAACCACCACATCTTGTAACATTATGTTAATGACTTTGCCCCATTGTAGTTGTATGTGTTTAAATCATTTTTAAAGTAGTACACACTGCAATACTCCCCAGTACTCTGCATTATATGACAGTCTTAGGAGCTCTGGGAATGTAGCAAGAAAAAGCTGTGGTTGCAGTCATGATTTAAAGTGTGTTTAATATATGCTGTATCTATGATATTATGCTTTATTTGTCAGAATGTATCCGCACTGTAAATCAAGGAGTACCTGTATATAAAATGGACACCAGCCCAGAAAGGTAATGTCCCCCACACAAGCAATTATTTTTTTAATTCATTAGCTTTATAGATATACTGCATCTATACCACAATCACTATTCTGAACAAACAACATCCACTAACTCAACAGAGAAACTCTCTGACATGCAAACCTAATTTACAGTCAGGTTCACAGAAGAAGTGAAAGTAAAGTTCAAGGGAAAATGCTTGTAAATTAAACTGGTGTACATTTGGAAGAAAAAAAAAGAAAAAAAAAAAAAGTTTCTGCTGGCCTAATACTTTTTGCTGATTTCACCCAAATGAAAAATTCTGATTCCAAATATAAAGTAGAAAAATGCAATACATACATTTTCCAACAAATAAGGAATGTTTGATTACGATTATAAAGTCGAATATCAAGAGTAATAAGAAGTTCTGAAGTAGTGATGGCATGTAATATATATTTGTTTCATGCAAAAAACAAGTCTATTGTCCATTGTATAAATCTTTTTGAATGCTCTGCAATAGTTATAATCAGGGTTGTCACGCTGTAAACACCTGCAGTAGTGTGCCATCATGTTTGTGTTCCATCTGCCTTGATATCTATGTTTCATGGACTTGATGTCTTTAGACTTAGACTCTTATTGTCACGTGTATTGTTATACATGTACAACATAGTGAAATTCTTTGTGCAAACCTCCAGCTGT
>JAVSBV010173636.1:0-13667 GCA_033117975.1 Parotocinclus spilosoma | reverse complement strand
CAGAGCCTTTCGCTCTTTTTCCCCGTTTCGGTTTTGTTATCCTTATTTCCCCATTCTTATTATACGGCGTGGGGATAGATATTTATCCCGCATTCTGGGTCCGATCAAAAACACCACCACTGATCCTAACAAGGTTCAAATCTTGAGTTCCTTTGCAAGGCCCTTAAGCCCCAACTGCTTGGATTGTAAAACTGTATCAGTTGTAATTTGCTCTGAATTAAAAGGTATCTGCTAAAAATATAAATTTAAATGCATATTTAAAAAAAATGCCAGAACATATCAAATTATTGATCCTCAGAATTTAAAACCACCTTTAAAGTCACTGCCGGCAGCTAGGCAACGGCTTTCCTGCAGCCCAAACCAAGATTAAGCCGTTAAAGAAAATTCATGTTGAATGTTATTTTGCCAGTATAGACCATGATAACAAGTACGGTAGTATCATGGAACTTTGTCACGGCCTTAATGTACAACGATGAGTATAATAGAATTGCTGACGTCCTAACTATCATTTTTTCACATCTACTATAACCTACAATTTAATTTCCTTAATTTAATAATACCGAAAATTTCTGAGAATCTGCTGTCAAATGCACAGCACAGTTTCTCCATTTAAATTGCACCTGATTAATGACCTGTAACAAGTACATGACTCATCTGCCTCTTTATATACAAAGAGTACAAAAGAGTTATAATGGCACATCAAGGTTCACCGAAAATTGCAGTGTAACTTTAACGGTACAAAAAAGGATCAACTGTCAATACAGAATCCTTTCAGGCTGAAGAGGGTATTCAGGACAAAGGAGAAAAGACACACTGCGTCCTCCTTTGCTTTTTACTGCCGCCTATTCTGTCTAATAGCAACCTGTTGTTCAAACGGCCTCATCTTGACAGCTCATTTCAAATCAATCTCCATTTGGTTCATATTTGTTTCTTTTAGACAATAAAGCCTGTTATCAAGCTCTATGCGAGTGCCTTCTCCCGCCCGTCTCAAGCTGAGGCATTTTATGAAAATTGGCTTCAACCGCAGAGGAGATATTAAGTCTTCTATCCGGGCAGTGTTTCAAACCTGCACGGTTACTGGGAATGTACTTATTTACTGGTAAATGTTGCATATTGCTTCCCAAATTACAAACATAGTACATGGGTTTGAAAATTAACCAAAGATTGAGAAATCAGAAAGCAAAATGTCTCTCAAATTGCTTTACAACAAGGGCTGTCGTGGGCAGAGTCGTTTTTCCTTGGTCCATTCCACGTTTCCACAACGATTATGAAATTCAGGCTTTGATCTTATACACAGATCGTACCAAAAACGTACTGAAAACTGGGGACTAAAACTTGACTCATATAGGCTATGCATGTAATACTAAAACAGTGGTAGTCTAGTTATTAAGGTACTGAATTATGGTTTATTTCAGAGTGGGCAAGATGTCAAACCAAAACAAAAATCTTCATATCCATGATTAAGACTAATTATTTAGGAGCTTTAAGGGGTCTTCCTGTGCCTACGACTTGCTAGTATTTGCACAGGAATTTTATTTGCATATGCATGTCCGTTAATTAATTGACAAATAATATTAGCAAAAACATTCTGTGCATCGAAATAGGAAAGAAGGGCGATTTAAGTGACTTGAAGTTGGTGCTGGGAGAAGAACTGATAAGCTACTGGGATTTTCACACAAAGCTTTACAGATAATGGTCAGAAAAATATCCAGTAAGGGCAGTTCTCTTGGTGCCTTATGCCTTATTGATGGCAGAGGTCAGAAGAGAATGAACATACTGGTTCAAGTGGATAGAAAAGCTAACTAAAATAACCACTTGTTAAATGTATGCAGAAGACCATTTCAGCGTGTGCAATGTGTCAACCTTGAAGCGGATGGGTTACAGAAGCAGAAGACAACACTGGGTATGACTCCTATCAGTTAAGAACAGAACTGAGGCTACAATTTAAAAGACTCACCAATATTGCATTGGGAAACAGAAGATAGGAATTGTGTCTGATATTTTCTTGACACATTTTGAGTTCCTTAATACCAACTGAACATTGTTTAAATGCCACATCATAACTGTGTATTGTTGCTGACCATGTCAATCCCTATTGGAACAAAAGATTCTGCATCATGGATGTGCAGCCAACAAATCTGCAATTGTGTGATGCCATGATGTCAGTATGGAACAAAGGTATTGTCTTAAGCACCTTTACTGAATTTATGCCATGAAGAAAAGCAGTTCTGAGGTCAAAAGGGGTCTAACCAGGTATTAGCAAGGTGTACCTAATAAAGTGGTCAGTGCATGTATAATATGCTCTTCAGACAATGTCCAGATGGCTGTGCATACAGGGTGCGCGTGTGTGTGTGTGTGTGTGTGTGTGCGCGCACGAAAAAACACTGAATAACTTTTAAGCATACACTTGCACTAAAGTAAAAAGCACAAATAATACAAACCAATTGCAAAACAAGTAGACAGAATAAGAATGTGCCGTGCTTTCTGGTGGCATTTTTAGTGCCACTTGTGACCAACCAACAATAGTTCTGACAAGTTCTGGTACTGTCACAAAGTTTGAATTACAATCTCAGAGCATGACGGCTGCTTTGAGACTGCAGAGGATGAAACAAAAGTAGGAGACAGTTGCAAATAAAAAGTAAAACGACATGGAATTTAAAGGAACAGCAGTTTTAGAAATCGTGGCATGTAAACTTTTTGGTATGTCATCAGAGTCAAAACGGCATAGAAAGAAACAGCATGATTATTGTTCACAAAAATGAGGGGATATTTCTTTATTTCGAAATATCCCCTCATTTTTGTGAGTAGTATAAAATTAGTTTTAAGTTTGGTAGCACCTTAAATATACTGCTCACAAAAATTATTTCAAACTAATTGAACTATTTTTTAAGTGAACTTTGTAAATGGCCACGTCATTAGTTCATAAGGCCATAATTTTTTTTTAGCACTTTTCAATTTCTCAAGGACTATGTGGAATCAATACAAGGAAGGAGGAAGAAATTAAAAAATATATATTTTAAAAAAATATTTATTTATAATAATTATAATAATTTATTTAACCTGCAATTAAATTAAAGTGAATCTGAAAAAAATTAAATGAACAACACACACACTATATATATATATTTTGCTTTTTTTTTTTTTTTTAATTTCAACCATTGGTGCTGTGGCGGATCTGAGAAATACCAAAAAAAAAATGTATTCTTCAAATATGATCGTCTGCAGATCTGCGAAACAAGCAATTAAAAAAGTCTGGCCTAATAAACAAAATGTCCTGAGCATGAACAGATGGTGCTGAGCTAGCATAAAGGTTTCTTTTAACATCCAAAGGCAGCAAAAGTGTCATAAGACATGAGTAAACTGACTAAAGAATTATAACACAAATAATTTATGTAAACGAAATTACACTCAGCAAGCACTCTGTTTAATAATACATCCAGTTGTTGGAAGAAACTTCCATTAAGCCTTCATGGTCCGTTGTTTGCTGAATTATTTTGTTACGGCAACTAAAAAGAGTGCAGGGTGTGTAATAGTCATCAGTTGTCATGGCTGATCTTGTACTGTTGTGAGAACACGTATTTGAAAATCAGAGATCAGTGTATTAGCAGAGTACAACAGATCTCATGCTCTTCCTGTACCAGTACAGGTGTCAGATTTTGGGCTGCTGATCATCTCGGGAGTTTTAGACATATTAATGGTGCAAAGTCAACATGGGTCTTATAAAAGTTATATGATACCCAGCCAACGAGGACAACAGTAAGAAGATGATAACACTTAATGTAAAGTATCTATAATAAACGACAGAGCTTGTTTTTCATCTGATTATTGCTTTGATGTTTCTGTGTACACAGGGTGTCTATAAAATAAGTCCCACTTTAATAAGTTTATTACTCACTGACCAAGGGAGAGTCTGTTTTCAGATTTATATGGAACACAATGAGCCCAGGTTTTAACCACCTTACATCAGATCATTTTGAGCCCTGTCGGTGATGGGAAAAAACAGCACATATAGTAACCATATTAAAATGGAACAAATTTTATAGTCACCTTATAAGCAACTATAAGTCACAAGTATATAAGACTAATAAGTGTTCAAGTATAAAGTGAAAAAACGTAATTAATGCATATAATACTTTATACAATGCGGATATTTGGGGAATCTGGAACAAATGAATTTATTATTTCATCCATCCGTCACTTTCTGCTTAATCCACACGGCGTCACAGGCCTGCCCGTTCGGCAAATCCATCGTAGGCCATGCAAACACAGTCAGGCACACAGTCACACACTAGAGATACCAGTTTACCTACACACAGGTCTTTAGACTGTGGGAGGAAAACGGAGTACCCGGAGTAATCCCACTCAGACACGGGGAGGACATGTACACAGGAAGGACCCAGGCCACTTCTCCCTGGGATTGAACCCGTAACCTTCTATCTGTGAGGCAGCGGTGCTACCCACCAAGCCACTGTTCTCCCCAATTCATTATTCCATATGGGAGAAAATGCGTTGGTAATCCCCTTTTTGGACTCCACTTGACTTCTGGACCAAGCGCCCAGGTGCCACTGTGAGATATTGTTGGCTCATTGGTGACAAAACGTAAGGTTTATCGAAGTGGACTATAAAAGGTGCAATTTAAATTCACTTTGTTTAATGAAACAGTGATTTCCATATCAGTATAGTTTTTCCCTTTTTTCTGAGATATTTTGGATTTTGCTGTGTTCATCAGTCCAGGGGCTTCGTAAGACCCCCCCATGCCACTTCATAAATTGGAGCGACTCAAAATGGTGTGAATTTTGGCTGGGATTTTAGAAGAATAGATGAAACTACCCCCTAAATACCCCCTGTAGTCAAAAGCAGAGCTTAGCTGTATTTCAGTACTGAAATTGCAAATGTATTCACTTCTTGCTTTGTTCTTCAGTATCTGCTTGGCTGATTTAGCTAAGCTAATTGAATTTTGCAGTTCACTTCACTGATGTCTTTGATTTTGATCCTCCAACCAACGGGAATGACACAGCAGTACAATGTAATTAAAAACAGCTAATCTAATTGTGTAGCAGTCAGGTCTGAGAAGAAATGTAGCCAGACAGTTGGCAGAAATGCAGCAGTGCATCAGTGTACAGCAAACAACTGAAAACAGAAACAGCTTAAGGTTAAAATACTAAATCAAACCAGTGCTACTCTATATGCTTCTTAAATTATACTGCAATCAACAATAGAAAGCATCTAAATAGCATTATTATAATGTAATCACTCACACCTATGAGTACCTAGAGGTGACAACCATGCCAAACTCCACACATATAATCATAAAACAGTACTTGTACCTTTTATCTGCTATAACATTATGTAAAACAGTCTGTGTTCAGAAGTGGTATTTAAGTTTTATTTAATTTTAGGTCTGCATTTTTTACTCACTACAATTTCAAAGCAGGTTTCTTGCATTGGTTTTTAAATTAATCTATTTAAATATCTATGATATGTATTTATTTAAGGGCAGCACATGGTTACCACTGTCACCTCACAGCTCTGAGATTTCCGGTAAATCTGGGCTCCGAGTGTGTGGAGTTTACTCCGGGTACTCCGGTTTCCTCTCACATTCCAAAGAAATGCTTGTTAGGTTAATGGGTGTCCCTGAAGTGTTCAGTGTGTGTGTGTGTGTGTGTGTGTGCGCGATGGATTGGCGCACTGACTGAGGTTGTTCCTTCCCTGTGCTGCTGGCTAGGCTAGGCAAGCATGTCCAGGATCATTAGAAAGTGAAGGTGAAAAAGAAAGAAATTAAAAAAAAGGTCTGTCTTACTTTGTCAGCCACATTCTCTGTTTTGTCTCTGTCATCTTCTGTGTCTTTATTTTCCTCTCTTCCTTCACCTCTCTGCAACAAAGTTAGACTAGTGTTGTCTACGAGTAGGTATTAATTATGAAGTGGTCTTTGGCCAGTTAGATTAAATCAAATGTATTTATATAGCACGTATTACTATGGTGCATTGTCTGGAAGCAGCTTTACAATAGTATATTCTCTTAAATGGCCAATGCCAAATTGAGCAAGCCTAGGGCAACAGTGGCAAGAAAAAAACTCCCTGAATATAGATGGAAGAAACCTTGGGAGGACCAAGTCTCAAACAGGGACCCATCCTACTTGGGTGGCCTAGATGTTAACTGCAGTAGTTACATTGTATGAATAGTAAAATTAAGTAAATAATAAACTTTAAATTAAATAATAAAATAGACGTACTAAAAAAAATAAAGTGTATACTTACAAAATATAAATAAACTCAACAAGCCGTGTAATTCTTGTGATTCGGAAGCCAATGCAGCTACAAAAGTATCTTGCGAGCTTTCTTTGCTGTAACGGAAAGAGCAAGGTTGATTTAAACTCAAAGGTAATTGCTGTTATTGCATTGTGTGTTTAGCTCTGTATTTTACACTGTTTCAGTGCACACTAGGAACACGTACAGCCCTTCGTCTGAACAGTGAACAGGGGAAGGGAGGCTGATTGAAACAGGAGGAGTCGTACGAGGTCGCCATCCATCAGTGCTTTTAATCAAGCCCAGAGTCTCCATGGGAACCATGTCGAACAAATACCCAGGTATGACTTCAAAGACTGGTTGGAAGGACGGGTCGGAGACCAAACACAGCACTGAATTCGATTTATTTATGGGCACCTTGATGTGAGGGTGTAAATTAAGGACACAATCAGTCGCCTTCACAACTCTGTTCAGGGTTATGTGTAAGACATTATGCATGTAAACTTTAGACCATCGTAATATAGAACAATGTACTAGCAATCAGGAGGCAGTGGAAAGTCAAAAAGAAATGGCACAGGTGCTGAGGTGTGGTTTGACCCCGTTTTTGTTCACATACTTGACTTTCCACTCTCAAAAAATACATAGCAATGAAACATATTTTAAATGAAACATTATCACCTACACTTTATATTAAATACACTGCAAAATTTTAGTGAATTAGGGGATATTTCATTACGGAATATTTAATTTTGAAATATATTATGAATTTTTTTTGTGAGCAGTATATAATACCATTTTCAAGCTATTTCTTTGTTTCGTACTTAATTTGCACAAGAACACAAAAGAGCTGCTGTGCTGTTGTCATTGTGACTGTGTCATCATCTGTGGCAGAGTGTGTATTTCTATCTCACAGGACAAAGACATATTGTTGCATTTACTTTCATATTTTAGTTCTTTTTTAAACACCTTTGTTTTATACAATCTTTCCCTTTGGATTCTTTATTTTATTTCACCTGTGCATATTATTTCCTTGTTCTATGAATAACATTTACATGGGTTTTTTTGGTTGTTTTCACTTCATTTTTGTCTCTTTTTTTACTTTAGCTTCCCAGTCCATCCATTAGGTACTATTATGATTATGATGACCCTTGGTAAATTGATCTGATGAAGTGAAGCACAATTGTGGCAAGTTTAATCATGCATGTATGATATGGGGGAAAATATTACTTTTTTAATATTTACTCCTTACGTTTTTTCTATTCCTAGCCTTTACAGCATGGACCAAGTCATTTAATCCTGCTTCACTACAGTACCAGCAAAGCTATCATTTTTGTCCCCTCACCTTTAACTACGTTGGCGGTACCACCGAATATTATCATTATAAGTCAGTCTGTTTGGAAGCTCAAAGCCTTTCAACTATAATAGACACCAAACATCGGATACCCCCAGTAAAAATGCTTCCATTTTGCATTGTTTTAATGCAATATTTCTCATTATTCTGTACATCATGTCACATATATCAATGTTTTATTTTAATTAATGTTTTATAAAGTTTGTTTTACAAAGCACTGCATGTGTACGATTATTTTGCTTATTTCTACAAGAATTACCTTTTATAATAATTAAGGAATAATAATACTTTTTAAGCATATTAGGGCTCAAATTAAAGACAAACATCCTATGTTATTCAGATTTTTCCAGCCAAATTGAAGATATTAAATCAGGACTATTCACCTGATTTGCAATACAAAGCAAATTAATTATTAAAAAATATAATACAATATGATTTTCAGGAATTTTTTTACTCTCTCTCACAGTTAGTGTACCTACGATAAAATTCCATTTTTTGTAGGTGGTAAAACAAATACTTATTTTCCCCAGTGTATGTTTCATTACAAACTATACATCCCCAAATCAGAAAACTTAAGACTGTATGCACAATGCTAATAAGACCAAGAAGTGTTTCCCACTGGAGGATTTTGAAATGAAAAAGGCACTGTACTGTACTGTTGTATAACCTTCAGATGTAACTTTATATGGGCTGCACTTTTGGGACTCTCTTTGAGAGGAGGGTTTAAATTGTGTGGTAGCTGCTGGTTTGGTGTGTTTGTATTTGCTTTATTTGTCTTTTGTAGTTATATGTTTGTTACTTATTCGTTGTATGACGGCATTGTTATATTGCACACATTTATTTTTATGTTATTTATGTTTGTTTAAGTAAATATTCAGTACGTTAATTCTGTGTTTAGTGTCCTCCTTGGTCTTTTTTCAGTTTGAATTGTTTTGGTTTGGAGCTAACTCATAACAGAAGAAAACCAAGGAGGACATGAAACACAGAATTAAAAGTATTGAATATTTACTTTGTGCAATAGGAGTCATGTTAAGATTATCCAGCATGATTTCACAATAATCCAAAAAGCAGCTTGAGATGCAGCTGAATGACTGGCTTTCTATGTCTTTAAGTGTCTCTATAACTACCCAGTTTATGTTAGGCGACTGTAGAAGAAAGTCCATGACAACCAGCACTCCTTTGGGTTTCGACAGTAGTTGCAATTCTGCTGCAGTATAAATCCTTATATACAAAATATAAACCTTGCAATGCCTTTCTCATGCCACAGTCGGCGTCCTATCCCTGTATATGCCCTCCAACTACGACGCCCTCCTGTCACACTTACTCTGGGTCTGTTCATGTTTCCAGGGTTTTGCCTTGGCTTGTATTGTGTAAACTTTTCTAAGCTCCTTGCACTGTCTGTTTAGAGTTTCTTGCATTAGTTGTGTAGTTTTGTGCATTTCTGTGTAAAGTTCTGTATTTGTTTCCATAGTTCTAGTCCTGTGCTTCATGTATCCCTAGCTTTTTTGGTATCTCTGTGGATCCTAGCCCTCTGTCTGTTTGTGTAAGCCTAGACTATTAGCCTCTGTCTATTTGTATTAGTCTAGCCTGTTATCCTTTGCCTGTATTCACTTTGTCCCATATCTTGTCTGTGTTTTCGTCTAATAGTCTAATGTTTTCGCCTCTTGTGCAAGCATGACTGGTAAAAATATAATACTGGAAAATAGTGTTCTTAGAATAGGGTTACGGCAATGTTATCAAGCCATCATGTACATTGACATTGTTCTAACTATTATTTCTTCTTCTTAAACATAATCTCACCACTATTCAACAAATATCTCAACACTTCAGTATCGCTTGGCATAGACCAAACAAAACAAGTAATTGCACCAGTGGAATCTACAAAAAATGCATATATTATCAATGCATAAAATGTGGCGAGTCCCAGAATACCTGCATCACAAAGATACACAGGAAAAACATTCTTCCTCTTTCAACCTGAGGTTGAAACATGCAGCAAAGCACAAAAAGCTACAGAGGAGAATCTGACAGATTAGAGATCCAAGCTGTCGAAATCAAAATTCCTTTGAACTTCTCTGGTAGAAGGCATTGCAGTGTCTGCTGCACTCCTCATTATTTTTCACCATGGCTTTGTTAGCAGGACAAAATCATCCTTATGTTTCCTACTTCATTTGCACAAGAACACAAAAGAGCTGTTGTGACAAAATGTGTGACATCCGGTTCACCAAAAGAGCTGGAAAAGTGTATCTGATGGTACAAGGTAAAAGGGGAGGAAACCAGAAAACTCTGATTTATTCCAGCACTATGAAAGGTGCTGCATCACTCGGCAGGATAATGATTCTTCACCAAGGGCAGAGGAGACATTCGAGAGATGTGTGACCCGTGAGGTTGGGCAAAGTCTGCTTTCCTGGCCATGACTCTACAGACCTGTCCGTGCTGGTCAAGCACCCTGTTCTGCTCTGAAAACTCAAGCTAAGCGGAATAGACAAGCAAGAAATGCTTATGTTAAGGACAAACCTGTACAGGTGCAGCATTGCAGTCACTGAAACAGCACTATACTGTAATAAACAACAGGTTTAGGGTCATATGAGGTAAATTAGATCACAAGGAGTGTAATTGCATGCCCTTAATAACCTGATAATGTCAGAAAATCAGATTTTGTTAGTAACCTGCCGAGTATACATGGATTTGACTAATTTGATAATGGGATAATCTCCAAGTTGTGATCCAGGGACTACATTTGGGTGGTAGATCATTCTCATCAGTGCAGTGGCATAGTGGTGGTGTTGTACCAGTATGAGTGAATCAGACACAGAAGTCCTGCTGGATTTTTTAAACACATTGTTGGACTGAAAACAGTCCATCAACCACAAATGTCCATCCAACAGCATTCTGGTGTATGATTAGAGGATGAATAACACAAACTGAGCAACAACAGATAAGCTCTCATTTTACCAACCTCAACACCACGTCAGTGCTGAAAATGATTTAAACCCAAGCAGGACCTGATCTGTGCTGGTCCTGTGGGGGTCCTGACCATGAGAGAACAGAGTAAAGGAGACTAGCAAACTATGAAGAGAAACAGATAGACTGCAGTCCATACTTAAAATATGATCAAATGTGGTAATATCAACTGTGTCTGTCTGGGATGGAAGACTGATGTTGCAAAAACTGCCCTGCTGGACATCACCTGTACCCCGTATAAATGATAATAAAATGTGAAAACAAAATAGAAAATAAACTAAACAAACCATGTATAACATATATGACTATACACCATAATAAACTTTTGAGGAAGCGGAATGGAATTTGAAAATATTAAATGAAAATGCCAGGGTCACACCTTGTAGTTAATATTAGTCTTAATACTAGGCTTATCTTTGTAACATTACGCTGTGCCATCATTAGCTCTGTGTTTATTAATTAGTCTAAACAGCTATGTATACAAGTACATATTAAGCAAGTTTTGAATATTATGAATTTGTCTAAGGGTATGCACCGTTTAACATCCATCCAATTAACGTCCGTTGACTTTCCTGTTGTTCCGTTGACTTCTGAAGTTCTTATAAAAAATTTGTCTTATATATATATATATATCTCATTTACGTCTGAATGACAGAAAGCCAATACAAGTGATCTCTTTCAGCTGCTCACTGAAAAGAGAATCAGAATCTTGAAGGTGAAAAATGACATGGTAACATTGCTTTTTATTTTCCTTAAGAGTTCCAAATTTAATAAAAGATACAAAGATGATATCCGCAGCTTTGTACTGTACAGTCCTATACTGAATATTTGTGTTTTAATTAATATCAATGCTTAATATAAAACACTATGTGCAACTTCTATATGACTTTGGTAATGTCCGGCCAACATCATCTTTCACAGAATGTAATGCAGATGTTCAATGGCACACAACTGTATTTTACCCATAATGCTGGATGTATGGGATAAACACTATATATTTTCACCTCTGTAATTAGACTGTCAGGAGAAAATCTACTGTCCTTTCTACCCACTCTATGCAGCATACATCATAATGGCACCTCTGACCTGTAGTCCTTTAGGCAATTTCCATCGCAGCCTATGTTCACTCATTTCAGGTCATGGGCGTGCAATTCTTAAAACATGAAAGACTCCAGAGAGACAAAATCATTACTGAGGCAGAACTGATTTGGGAAAATAAAAGCAGCTAATTTGGTTAATTTGATGTGTGCGAAAGCAGACAATTGTGGTGACACATAGTGCATCAGTGAGTAATTGTTGTTAGAGATGAATGGGTTTCACAAAGGCCCCCTGGTTCCTGCCCCACTTCCTGTGCATTTGATCAGCACAAAGCCATACTATCAGGAGTTCCTCTGTGCCGATTAAAGACAAATTGGACAGTAAACGGCAGAGGATGAGGTATGATGGACGATCGTAATTTCTCCTGTTTTCCCCATTGCTGCCAGAGAGATAAGTGAGATCCTGTGAAAGCTCTGAGCTGATAAAGCAATGCCAAAAGCAAATGGACAACTGCAAAACCACATCAGCAACCCAAGACATACAGGTGCAGAGCACGAACGTGGAGAGAACAGGCTAGATTTTCTCCCACATTAGATATCTAACTGTCAGTGCACTGAAAATAGCTCAAGGAAGATGAGAGGACAGCCCAGGATTGCAGATCGATAATATTGTAGGAGTTCAAAATTGCAAGCTGAATGGTTTGCTTCATACAGAGCCAAAATGATTGCCAGACTCCCTCGCTGAAACACAGTCAGACCCAAGTGATCAGCACTAGTCACATCGCCAGACCTAGTCACAGTCCGACCTAATGGGCTTGGTGTCACATGAAAAACGTCCCTTGCAGTTAAAGAAGTCAGTGGAAAATGGGGGAGGAATAGTGTCATCACTCCAAATCATTCTTCTCCCTCTGGACATGAGCCAAGAAGCAGTGATTGCTTTTAAATGCCACAGAGAGGGACTTGCAATCATTATATAGGCATTGATCAGCTGCCTGAACACGCTGACCTCATACTGCAAAAAATGGCAATTACACCCCATTACTACACCAGCTTTACCTTCCACTGGACTTACTGGAGAAAACATGTCCAAAGTGGCAGGGCTGGTCAATTCACACATACTGTCTAGAGAAAAATATAATGGAGTGTGAGAGTAAAAATTGTATCGATCCATCATTGTGCTAGGAGGACGAGAGTGAGCAACTTTTGGATTAAACTGCTACTGCACAATTGATTCACCAGGATTATATTGAGTTTTTTTTTAACTGGCTTTCTTTAGTGGCTAGATTTATATCGCACATTATAATTTACTGTATATTACACCAGGTAGCTGCAAAACAAAACAAAAATAACGTGTAAAACAAACTAGTATTCGATATTGGTCACATTTCCCTGCTTTTGTTGAAAAATAGTAACTTGAATGAACTTTGGATTTGACATACTTTCTAAAACAAAATCAAAATGTCCTTCTATAGTACAACACAGTATTTTATTAACTGCAGCTGCTTTAGTAGGCATATATCTAATAAGAATATCACATGGCAGCATTTAATTATGGTCAAGATGACCTGCTAAAGTTCAAACTAAGCATCAGAATTGGAGAAAAAGGTGATTTAAGTGACTTTGAATATGGCATTGTTGTTAATACTAGAAGTACTGGTCATTTTAGACGTTCATATACTATGATTTTCACACAGTTCACATACAGTTGATACTATACACTAGGGCTGCCACTATTAGTCGACTAGTCACGATTATGTCGACTATTAAAATAGTCGACGACTAACTGAATAGTCGATGCGTCGTTGTTGGTTTTTTTTGGGTGGGTGGGGGGTTAAACTTTGTTTTTCTCTTCAAACTATGGCAGTTCCCACTGCTGCGTCTGCCTTGCTGTCCTTGACGCATATGCGCAGTAGTGGAAACCGGGGTAGGCAGTCATTGGTCACACTCTATGTCAATACACGCAGGCGCAGAAGAAACGAGAACAGTTTCGTCCACCGGGAAGCGTGGCGCCAGATCTAAAACACGCTGAAACGCAAATGCAAGTTTACGGAGGAGCTCAAGACAAAATGT
>JAVSBV010173615.1:0-12500 GCA_033117975.1 Parotocinclus spilosoma | reverse complement strand
TATATTGTATCACATATAGTGTAAACCTTAATAGTGAATAACATAGTCTAAAATTATTAATCAAATAATTATTGGAAGTAAATGATGGCAATGATTTTGTTTCTCTTCTTCTCTCAAACTCAGAATCAACTCACCTGAATACAAACAACATTAATCTGTACATTTATTATTCACTGCAAAAGTATAATAATAATAATAATAATAATAATAATAACAACAGATTTTGCAAATATATCCATCTAACTCCTCATTTTAGTTTGAGATTCAGACACTCTCCATTTTTTAGTGTAGGCTAAAAACATTCTTATTTACACAGGCTTTTGGTTAGATTTAGACTTGGACGCATGGCTCGGTTTGGCTCTTGCCTCTTGGTTAATTTCTGGTTCTTCCCTAATTTCTAGTTATGCTTTTATAGCAGTGCTGCACCTGGCATCAGTGATTATTAATAGACTTTTTGCTCCTAACCCATAAGTAACTACATTTTCTTTTTTCTCTCAGAGCTGATGTTCACACACTGATGTTCCTTCGCCTCAGCATCACTCTACTGGTCTTCATCAACAGAAGCCAGTCCCACCAGAGTCCAGTAAATAAATTTGACTTGACATTTGATTTTGAAATCTAAACATCAGACTATTTAAAAATCAAACAGGTTCCCTGATTGGATCCTGAACTAGAAGAGCAGGAACTTGTTTTTTGCTGTTAGCCAATGCAGTTTGAGTGGAGATTTTATTTGGGGGTGTAGAGAAACGTCAGATTGATTCAGTTTGAATGGATTGTTCATATTTAATAACAATAGAACAAAAGTTTGGTTTATAATTAAAGTTATTCAGACAGACTTATCGGATTCAGTAAAATGAATAAATATATCAATTAGAACTTCCCTATTCATCCACAGATTTGGTTTAAAGTAAACAATCGAGAATTCTCGAATATTGAATTCCTCAGGTAACTTTGTATCTCCATCCAGATGTAACTGAATCAGCTCCACTCATCTCGAGTGTGTGTGCTCTATCTGATCTCTCAGTGGAGCTTCTCCAGATGTAATCCAACCTCAGCTGATGTTATTATCGCTCAATCTGCCACTTCATGCTCTCGCTCTGATCTCACACGAGAATGTCGCTATGATTCAACATGATTTAAAGCTTCATGATCTGAACAAACATCCAGAACCAAGTTAAAGGAATCAACAGTGAATCAGCAATTCAAATGATTTGGATTCATTTGATAGAATATAAGAATTATTATACCGTATGTGTGAACGTTTCCCTAATCAATAAATTGATCGATCGCAGTCATGTACAGGGGAAACATGGAAATGGACAATCATGGCGTTTAAAAAAGAGTGAGTAAAAGAAAATTGAAAGAACATAAAACAAAACACACACAGAAGAAATAAACCAAAAAAACAGCATAGATAAGTTACATTTAAATAATTTTTGCAGAAGCTCTTATCCAGAGTGACTTGCAGAAGAGATGTTCAGACAAACAAACGCAAAATCAAGAAACGAAAAGTGAGGGAAAATGAGAAATAAAGGAAAGAAAGGATAAAAAAACTGTTAGAGGAAGAAACAAATTGAGTATTGAGAAAAGTAAAACTAATGAAAGGGGAAATAAAGAAAGAGTTCAAAGAACAATAAAACTGGAGTATATCCATAAAAAACGGGAAAGAAAGGAGGGGATTTTGGAATATGAAAAAAAAGTGAACAGGGGAATTAAATGGAAAAAACGGAAAATAAGAATAACAGAAAGGAAAGAAAAAATACAATGGAAAGTTTACATTAAAATAGAAAAAAATATCACTGAAAGAAAAGAACAGATAAGACAATGTGGTAAAAACAAAATAGAAATAACAAAAAGGGAAAAGACGATAAAAGAAGAAAAAGCAAGAAACAGATAAATTAGATGTGAAATATCCCATAATGAAATATCCTCTATTTTTTTTGTGAGCACTATAGAAGGGAAAGTAATATAGAAATAATAAAAGAAAAGGAGCAAAGCAGAGCTATGGAAGGAAAGACGTAGAAACTGAAGTGATTAAAGAAGAAAGGACAATTTATGACAAATGAAAGCAAATGAAGATGTAAAGAGTAAAGTGTAAAGTAAAGGGGAATAGAAAAAGTCTTAGAGATAAAAACAGGTCAATAGAAATGTGTTTGTTTTAACACATCATGTCTTATTGGCTTTTCTGTTGTATCACCATTTTTACTTATTATCAGTACGACCAAAGGCTGGAAAATACCTGAGGTTGGAAATAAAAACTCATGTTAGGATTAAGGGTGTTCTTGTACATGACCCTCCGGCTATGGAACCAGCTATGGAACCTTCTCACCTCCATCTGGGATCTGTAGATCCAGATTAAAAACACCTCTAATGTGACAGGTTTGTATTAATCTCTTTTGAATGGTAATCTGAAACCTTGAGCTGTCTGGCCTGTCGTTCCCTTTGAGCTTTTAGTGGAGTTCTCAGGCTGTGCTGGGCTTTAGGTCTATGTGGCCCGGGGTTATGCGCTTGATGGCAGTGGGGGAAGTGGAATGCTGATGTTTTATGTGTTCCTCTCCAGTTTTCCATTTTTAGCTCTGCTTTTATAGTTAGTGCTGCCACTGCACTCAGCACAACTGTCTTCTGTTTACAGGCTCGGTTTACCTCAGATCACACAAGAGGAAGCTCTGACGGAAAGCAGGGAGATAGAGAGAAAAAAAAAGAAGTGTCAGGTGAGAGCAACCAAGGACCCAGAGGAACTTGGAAGATAGCCATGAGGCAGAACAATAAACCGGACTTCTGCCTAATGAAAAAGTGCAGGCTTGCATTTAAGTGAGGGGAACCGAGAAACAAACCTCACCTTGCCAGAGGTGAGTTATAGACCTTGTACCTGAATCTGATTCATCCTTATTCCTATCTCTTCAGGAGCTCATGACTTCCAAGTTTTAGAGTTTTAAGGTGACTGGGTCTGTGGGACCTTTTCAGAAGATCACCAAGTTGTTTTGCAAGGTTTCAGAATTATTTATTTGGAAAAATGTGTCACATTTAGAATAAAAAATGGTTCTGCCCAAACATTTGTATGAAAGAAATGGATTTAATAGCAGCAGTGTGTATAATAACTAGCACAAGTGAGAAGGTGGAAAAAACTGGACACAAGTGCAAGCAGAGATCAGGGAAAGTGGCCAAGTAATGGGGAACAAATGAAGAAATAAAAAACAGGCACTTGTTTACACATTTTAGAGAAATCAGTCCAATTACTTGTTTTTGGGAGGAATAGGCAAAGAAAAACAGATATGAATGGAACGCAAAACATCAATGACTTGTTGTTGTTTGACCAGCAAATGTAAATATAAATAATTAATTACCGATCTTTAAATAGAGGAAGTAAAAAAAATGGACAAAAAAAGCAGAATTCCATGCAAAGACAGAAAAATGAGTGGGAAGAGATTGGATGATAAGTGCATGCAGCAATTAGGGAAGTGGCCAAGAAATGAGGAAAAACAAAGCAACAAAACACAGGGGAAAAGCATAAAAAGATGTAGGAGGGGGAAAGCAATTATTTACACAATTTAAAGAAACCAGTCCAAACAGTGACTTTGGTTTTCTGTTGAGATGGTAAATAATATAGTGGGAAATTGTGTAAGTCATTATTTTGCATCCAGATTGAAAGAGCTCTTTAGCAATACAACAACTAAAAAAACGCAACAATAAACTTTATTAATTGCAATTGGATGTGAAAATGAAATAACAGAGCATTATAGAGAGGAAGTAACAAGATAAGAAAGGTGTGTGAAAAAAAAGTGGGACAAAGTAAAAAGAAAAGAAATGTAAAGGATAGAAAAGGGAGACAGATTTGAGAAATAAAAAAGTATTACAAGAAAAGTTACAAAGATGAGCAAGAAAGAAAAAGAAGTGGGAATATTTTGGACACAAGTACAAAAAATGAGGAAACAAAACACAAGAATAGAAAGAGATAAGAAACGGCCTAACGAAGGAAAAAAGAGAAAAACTCCAATAAAAAAAACAGCCAAAAAAACTTCCAATGGGGAAAAATAGGTAAAAAAAAAAAACAGTGAAAGAGACCAGAAATGAAAGCAATATACCAACAACAACAAAAACCCACTAGATTAGAAAAGATAAGAAAGGAATAAAGACAGGTAGGGAACACTAAGAAAATATGAAAAGAATACATTTTAAAGACATGAAAGGCGAATAATATATAATAAATAGGGAAATAAAAACAATGAGTAAGAAAGGATAAGAAAATACAAATGGAAAGTAAAAGAATTGAATGCAAAGAAATGGAAAATCTAAAAAAAAGTTTTTTAAAGCTAAAAGAATACCAGCAGCAGCAAATAGAATTACCAGTATAAGAAAGAAGTGAGAGGATACAAGAAAAGTACTAAGGAAGGAAAAAGACAAAAGAAAAATGCAATTATTGACACAATTAAAAAAACGTACAGAAATTTACAGAAATAGGAAAAGAGAAAAACAAAATAAATAAGAAAGGAGTGAAAAGAAAACTGAAAGAACTGAAGAAGAAATGAAAATGAGCACTGTCTTATTGATTTCACACACACACACACACACACACACAGTGGGGGAAAACATGAATATAAAGTTTGAGCTGTGTTAAACCTTCCCCGATGCTCCACTCAGGATTATGGTGAAGCTTTAGAGCTAAATAATGTGCAGAATTATGACATTACTAAATATGACTAAATATATTTCATTAAAGCGCAGCGCCTTCACAATCCACAGCAGACTGCAGCTAACGTTCATGGTGCCACGTCGTGGTCCGTCAATAACGAGTCTAGTTTTGTTGCTGTTGCTGCAAACACCACGTAGCACCGAGTGGATCAATAGCTCAACGCTGAACACAGAAATATTGATTTATTGCCATAAAGTGAGAGCGCCGTTCTGCCTCTAATCAGGTAATCGTAGATGGCCAGTTACAAACACCACTCACATCCAAACTGGATCACTTTCACCAGCGTTATGGATAAAGCTATGCAGGTACTTGTTTTAGTCAAACCATTTTCTGCTCAAATCCAAACCTTCCATTTTTCCATCAGTGTCTCGACCAGCCATTTTGTTTGACCAAGATTCAGCTCCAGTTAGTCTTTCCTAATTGGTGCATTTCCACCTCTAAGGGGAACTGTGAGCAAAATGTGAGCTGAGCTGTCTGTCGCCGGTTCACAGTTATCCATCAAAGCCACTAAGAAAGCAGCCAAGCTCACTCTGTTTATTTATTTATTTATTTCTGTATTTTTTTCTTTAGTCTGAACGCTGACTCACAAACGCCACAGGCCTAAAGGAGTCTGCATTCATGACCATAACTAAGAAGTACAAACTGACCGGACCTGCCTGCTTTCATCTGGTTTGGGTGTGAGCAGTGTACTTCCCAAAATGAATGTAAAAAGTGAAAAATGCTTTGTCCCGCAGCAATTCCAGTTCTCTTCCCTTTAGCCAGAGCACATACAGTATACGATGCAACAACTGCCCTTTCAGTCTCTAATTTTATATTCTCTATTTTATTGTGTTCTTCAGCATATTGTTTTATATTTCATTTATTATAATATACAGTACTGTGCAAAAGTCTTAGTCCACCATTAGATTAGCTATACCATCATCGCAATTACCATATTACCATTATTTATTATAACCATTATTTGTCCATTTCTTTATTAGAATACTATCAGGCAGTATTCAAAAACTAAAAACTAAATCAAATAAACAGCTTCTACAGGCCACATGGCTAATTTAGTGTGACCTCTCCTTACCTTTGATCACTGGGATGCCAAGTTTGTAATTTTTGGAAGGGGAACAGGGTAAAAAGGTGAAGATATGCAAAAGATTTCTGTGTCCAGTCATTGACTATGTTATATACTGTTCGTTCATTGCTAAAAACAAATCTCATGGTGGCCCAAGACCTTTGCACAGTTCTGTATATGCACTGCTCACACACTTGCTTAATCTCGTAAGAGTCGAGCTGCATGACTCATTTGAGCTGAAACACGATTCACGATTCAGTGATTCAGATTTACATGATCTCTCTCACAGTGCAGATCCCCTTTGTGTTTTTAAATTATCTTTTTTCCTTGTATAGTACTGTATTCTTAGTGCAAATTAGTCTCCACAGATTCTAAAATTGTTATTAATGACAGCCAACTGAAAGGAAAACAGGAACTGAATCGTCTTGGCTTTTCAAGCTGAGCAGTTAGCACCAATAGAGTAAGTGTTTTGCTTTTACTTTTCACTTTCAATCCATTCCTCACTAAATTCCATGAGATTTCTCAGCACACTATTATAAAATAAGTTTTATTATTAATAATTTTGGATAACTGTAGTTTAATGTAAGTGTTAATAATACAGAATAGTTTAAATTCACCTCATCAGTTCATGATCTATTTAACTTATGATGGATTTATCTGAACATTTCTCTATCGTAAATCAATTCAATTCAATTCAAATTTAAAAGGCCAATACCAAGTTGAGCAATTCTAGGGCAGCAGTGGAAAGGAAAAACTCCCTGAAAGTGGTAGGAAGAAACCTTGGGAGGACCAAGACTCAATAAGGAACCCATCTTTGAAATCAGGAGCTCCTGTACAAAAAAACTTAATTAATGTATAGAATAACTTATACAGCGGGGATTTTATATGGATCTGGAACCCATTCATTCAGTTCACTCATCATTTTTGGTTCGTGAACAGACTTCTGAAAAGAATTAATGACAAGAATAGCGGTACCCCTGTATATATACTGCTGATATTTCATAATGAAATATCCCCTATTTTTTATGAGGAGTATATTCTATAATTCTAGTCTATCTTTATTTTTATCTTCTCTTACCTTTACAGTTGTGCAGCGTTTTTAATTTCCCTCAGGATTAATAAACTTCTACCTGTCTCTCGGTCTCCTTTTGGGCCAATCAGACTATTAAAAAGAGGAACATAAACAAACAGTGTGCTGTGTCTGAACAGGGCATGGTTTACATTTGCAAAGGGATAAGGTAGCCAAGAATGTTGCTTTCATTGGATGAGCTGGACTACAGAAGGATCGGGAGGCTTTCGGTGAAGGCCATATGGAGATACGGAAACTGATTGTGGTGTAAATTTGCCCGAACGATGATCCAAAGTCGATCCACATGAACGGTTGGTGTGGACGAAACGAACGAACGGGTGAAGTGAACATCAGTAGAGCTTTAGCCGGCAGAGAGAGACGGTGTGTTAGTGTTTAGTATTCCGGGCACACGGTGGAGGAAGGGAGGAAGGGAGGAAGGGAGGAAGGGAGGAAGGGAGGGAGGGAGGAGTAGAGGGAGGAGAGAGAGAGTGAGAAAAAAAAACAGGCTGTGAAAGAAGCAGCGGAAAACAGAGAGCGCCAAGGAGGTGATGCTCGTTCTTCTCTCTCTTCCAGTCTAGCCTGTGGCGTCCCTCCATCCCTCCGTCCCGCCATCCCAGGTAAAGTACCAGAGCGTTTCTTCTTGCTTGCATGCTGCTGATGCTGATGATGATCAGGACGATGAAGATCAGGATGGTGTGGTGCAGAAATGGGGCAGGCAGAGGAATAGGAGCAGATCTTTGAGGACTGTAGACTGAGAAGCTCCTCATTTCGGGCGCCCTCGTTTACGGCCCGGGATCGTGTCATGCCTTTAGCGGACGAGGTTTTTTCGGTACTGGCGTGCATTTGTGCATCCATATGCAGCGTGCATGCATTATGCACAATTATGTGGGGTGGAGGGTGCTTGAGTGTGCATCTCTGGAGGTATGTGCACCTAAACTTAAAGGTGTGTGTGTGTGTGTTTGTGTGTGTTTGTGTGTGTGGATTGAGGCGTCATCCCATTCACACTCAGCCGTCCAGATCTCCAGTGTGAAAGTACAGCAGCCTAATTCCCTCTAGACTAGGATGACGTTGCTGAGCAGAGCGCTCTCTTTTTGTGTATGTGTGTGTGTGTGTGTGTGTGTGGCTCCACAGAACCGACACCCAGACAGCCTTCCCCCTATCTAATCTCTCTCCCGTGTGATCTTTATAGATAATTTAGATCGAGGCAAGGAGCAAGAGCGAGGCGAGATAAGAACGAGGACAAGGGCGAGAGACACCGAGAGATAATGACAGAGAAGGAGAGAGAAATGCAAAAAGGAAGGTAGAATAAAAAGATGGAGAGCGAGGACGAGTCACATAGAGGAAGCATTAGGAGAGATAGAAGTGATGGAAGCCAACCAGGTGTGTGTTTGTGGATTTGTGAGTATGGATGGAATGACCTCCAGAATTTCAGTCTAGCTTCTGTCCTACTGCAGACTGAGCATATTACAAACACACACACACACACACACACACACACACACACACACACACACACACACACACACACACACAAAACCCAAAACACAACAGAACATCAGACCTTAAGCTTTGAGTTCAAATATACATTCTCACACACTTGCAAGCAAAGGTTTTATCAGCCTGGACATTAAGGCAACCTCTTAAGTAACACAACTTCAACGACAAACACACTTCGGCAAACCTTTCTCCATGGATCATCAGTGAAGCAGGAGTCTGGAATCCGGAGCACACACAGGCCTGGAACACACATTCACACACCCATACACAATCCCTGAAGTGCATACGATATGCAAGGCAAGAAACACACTGTACACAATCCGTGAAACACACAGGACACAATGCATGTATCTACACACAGTGAACAAACCCAATCTCTAATCTCTAATCTCTAATCAAGACATAAAACAACATATCCACACAATTGTCGAAACACACATAGTCCCTGAAGACTATACACAACATTTCTGAAACACACAATGCACAATCCCCAACGTACATAAAAGGCACAACCCCTGAGACATCCACACACAATACACAATCCCTGAAGTAGACGTCCATATGGGAGACACACATCGAACACTTCCTGAGACATGCATGCACAGAACACAATATTTACAACCGCCACACAATCTCACAGCATATTACAAACACACACACACACACAATCCCTGCAACATACACACACTATACACACCCCCTAAAGCAGCCATTCTCACAATATACACATATCCCTGCAATCCAAAGACATCCACACCAGAAACACACAATACACAACCACTGCAGCTAATAATACATAACCTCACACACAGCCGCAATACACAAATACCTGCACAAAATAATCCCTCGACAAACTATAAAGAAACTTAGAAACACACAATCCCTGCAGCCTAAACACATACACATCCACACACTATACATTATCTGTTAAATACACAATACACAATACCCAAAGTTCAAACAACACATAACACACAAGCCTGGAGACATCCACACAAAATAATTCCAATGCAATATACACAATTTCTCATTCATACACAATGCACAATCCACACAACACACTCACAATATGCAATCCTTGCAACATAACACACATCCACACAATATGCACATCTCAGAAACACAAAACACAATCTCCAATGTACACAGAAAAAACTATACATTACACAATCCCTGCTACATTCACACAAGATACAAACAACACACAATCCCTGAAGTATGTATATACAATTTCAGAAATACAACGCATAATCCCCTAAGTACATACAATATACAAGCCTTGAGACATCCAACACAAGATAAACACAATGCACTACCACAGACATACACAATAGACAACCTATGCAACATACACTATCCGTGATTGCTAAAACATCTACACTATATAAACAATACACAACCGTTGTGACATCCAAACACACGTATGATACACAATATCTCAAACAAATTCCACACACAATCCTGAGGTACATACAATACACAATACACAACACTCAAAACATCTGCATAATATACACAATCTCACACACAACACACAATCACTGGGAAATGGGCATTTTTAAAAAATACATAAAATACACAATATCTGAAACATAGACACAAGATACGCACACAACACAATCCCTACAACTAATAATACACAATCCCAAGGACATCCACAAATGATACACAACCTCACACACATCCGCAATACACAACCCGTATAACATCCAAACTAGAAACAAATAATACACAATAACTGACGCATCCACAGACAATACACAATCTCTGTACAGTTCACACAAAATATAAATAATACACAATAACTGAGACATCCACAATCATCTAAACATTATACACAATCTCTCCAACACACGAATACACAAGTACCAGAGGCCTCCACAGACAATACCCAACCACAGACACATTCACAATATAAAACCCCTGAAGCATCCATCCTCACAAGATTCACACAATACACAATTCATACAACTCATAATACACAACCTCAAAGACATCCACACATAATACACAACCTTGGCCATATGGACAATGCACAATCCCTAATTGTCCATATACACAACACACACACACACACACACACACACACACACACACACACACACACACACACACACACACACACACCATGACCAATCCCTGATATGTGCATACACAAACTCAATGCTAGGAACAGCCACAAAATAAACACAATCCCAGGGACCTCAGATACACATTCACTGGGACATTCACACAAACATTCAAACATTCAATCTACACAAACTCTGAAACTACACAATATGCAACTGATTAATAAATCCCAAAAACAAAATTCCTGTAACACACAAAACCCAGTCTCTCAAATAATGACACACACAGTTCCATTTAAGTGCAACGCAGCAGTACACAACACATAAACCTCCATACGCACAATACACAACAACAGAAACACCAACACAAACAGCACAAACACACACACACACAATCTATGAAAGATCCTCATAAATAAAACACACAATATCGCACACATCCTGCCTTACAAGCACATCATAAAGTTACTCACAGGATTCAACACACTCACCCACACAGGCACATCCAGCTTCAGAAGTACAACACTCATTCACACACACACACACACACACACAACAACAACAACAACAACAACCATGCAAATTCTTATGAATAATTATTCAAAGAAAAGACACAGACATTATATTTACATCAAACACACACACACTATACCACATCAAACACAGTCACTCTCTCTCTCTCTCTCTCTCTCTCTCTCTCACACACACACACACACACACACACACACACACAACTAACACACAGTATTAAGCTTCCATACATCTCAAGGAACACAATCCCAGATATACACAAATATACAAAGCAAGATCCTTTAGGTTTTGCAAGTTGTGCAGTAGACCTGCTGTGAATCAGACTGGAATGAGACATGGGTAATTTGGAAGCCTGGGCAACACCATGTTCCTGAAATCACACAGAGTACAAGCTGTGCAGACAGAAAGCTTTGAGACACCTTTATTAGCATCCAATTTGGGTGAAATCCCTAACAGGTCAATGTGATGTTTAGTCTTACAGTAACACAACTGCTGTCATCACACTAACAAACAGACCAACAAACTTACTTAACACACTAACAAATACATTATACAAACACAACTGTCTTTCTGTAATTGCTTGGTTCATTCGATTACATTACAAAGCTAATTTAAACTTAACCCAAACCTAATCTAACCCTACCCAACCTAACTCTAACCTAACCCCTAAGATAGTCTTACCCAAATCTCAACGGTAAATCTAGCACTTATCTTAACCCCAATCCTAACGCTAACCTAACCCCAACCCTAATCCTAAACCTAAACCTGGTCCTATCTTTAACCAATTCCCAACCCTAAACTAAACCTAACACTAAATCTAGTTTTACCCTAATATTAACCCAAATATGAATCCTAACCTTAACCTAACCCTAATGCAACCTTAAACTTAACTTAACCTAACCCTAACCAAATCACAACCCCAAAACTTAATCCTAACCTAACTATATAGCTAATATTATCCTAATATTAATCCAAATCGTAACCTTATCCCAAGCCTAATGCAATCCTAATCTTAACCTAACCTAACCAAATCACAACCCCAAACCTTAATCCTAATACTAAACTTAACCAAACCCTAAGGCAACAGTAAACTTAACCTAACCTAACCTAACCAAGTCATAATCCCAAACCTTAATCTTAATTTTAACCTTAACCTATTCCTAATTCAATCCTAATCTTAACCTTAACCTACCCCTTATGCACCTAAAACTTAACCCATCCTAACCCTAACCAAATCACAGTCCCTAAACCTTAATCCTAACCTTAAGCCAACCCTAAACGTAACCTAACCTAACCTAACCTAACCTAACCTAACCCTAATGTAACCCTAAACTCTAGTCTAATCTAACCCTAACCAAATCACAACCTCAAACTTTAATCCTAATACCAATCTTAACCTAACCCTAACCTAATCTTATGTAACCCTAAACCTAAATCTTACCCTAATAATAACACAAATCCTAACCCAACCAAATCATAGTCCAAAACCTTAATCCTAATCTTAACCTAACCCTAACCTAAACTTAACCTAACGCTAGTCTAATCCTAAACCTAATCTTATGTCACCTTAAACCTAAATCT
>JAVSBV010173585.1:0-13673 GCA_033117975.1 Parotocinclus spilosoma | reverse complement strand
AAACCATGCTCTAAAAACCATGCTCCAAAAACCATGCTCCAAAAACCATGCTCCAGAAACCATGCTCCAAAAACCATGCTCCAAAAACCATGCCCCAAAAACCATGCTCCAAAATCCATGCACCAAAATCCATGCTCCAAAAACCATGTTCCAAAAACCATGCCCCAAAAACCATGCTCCAAAAACCATGCCCCAAAACCATGCCCCAAAAACCATGCTCCAAAAACCATGCCCCAAAACCATGCCCCAAAAACCATGCCCCAAAAACCATGCTCCAAAAACCATTTCCCAAAACCATGCTCCAAAAACCATGCACCAAAAACCATGCACCAAAAACCATTTCCCCAAAACCATTTCCCAAAAACCATTTCCCCAAAACCATGCTCCAAAAACCATTTCCCAAAAACCATTTCCCAAAAACCATGCTCCAAAAACCATGCCCTAAAAACCATGCTCCAAAAACCATTTCCCAAAAACCATTTCCCAAAAACCATGCTCCAAAATCCATACTCCAAAATCCATGCTCCAAAAACCATGTTCCAAAAACCATGCCCCAAAAACCATTTCCCAAAAACCATGCTCCAAAAACCATTTCCCCAAAACCATTTCCCCAAAACCATTTCCCCAAAACCATTTCCCCAAAACCATTTCCCAAAAACCATGCTCCAAAAACCATGCCCTAAACGATGCCCTAAACGATGCCCTGTCTGCTCTGAGATGGCATGAGATAAATAAAATGTAAACAAAACACTCAGGGAGGGGAAAAAGATTTAATATTTAATAATTGATTTTTAGCTTTAACTGTTTATCTAATTTAAAAAGAGAAAAATAAAAATATATAAACGCAACCAAAGCAAATCAATAAATCTAGAATTATTAATTATTTTTATAAGTAATAAATCACCCAGAACGACTGAATAATAAAAGAAATAATAAATAAAAGAAGTTAAAATAAAAGAAAGCACCCTGTAAAAAACAAACGGACTAAATTAAAGAGTTAAGATGAGATGAAAGAACAAAAACCACCGAAACTTGGAGTCGGATCTAAAAGAAATCATAAAAACAAGCAGAAAATGCAAATTAAAATCGATGTTTAATACAAAAATCTAATCCTGGTGTAATAAAAAGTAAATAAAAAACATTCAAAAATAAAAAGAAAGGCTATAATTAGGAGTGGAAAAATGAGAAAAAAAAAAAAGAAAAAAAAGGCTCGAATTTGTGAATTATTATTATTTTTATTTTAATTGTTTATATTTATGACTTTCATTAGAAGCTATTTAATTAATAGAATATTATGGGGGCACCCATGGTCCCAGATGTGCCTTTAGGATCCAGGTCGGTTTCTTCCCTCTTTTTTTTCCTGTGTTTGTTTGCACATGCAGCTGTGCTTCACATCAGGAGCATGAGGGGAACGTTACAGGGCATTTTGGGAACCAGGAGGAACCCCCCGCTGCCCTCCGACTGACCCTCACAGTCACCACTAATTAAACACTGAGCATCAGGACCACGCTGCTATTTATACTGAACCCTACTCACGACTGGTTACTACAGTCCGAACTATAAACATATATATATATAATATATAATATAATAAGAATAAGAATAAAAAAAGCTTTTAAAAAGAATAACTGAGCTCAAACATGAGAGTCAAAAAATAGAGAAAATACAGAAAAAAAATAATCAAAAATCAAAAACACAATTCAGAAACAGAAACAAAACCGAAACTTGGAGTCGGATCTAAAAGAAATCATAAAAACAAGCAGAAAAATCAAAAGAAAGGCTATAATTAGGAGTGGAAAAACAAACTTAAAAAGAAGTTCATGTTTGATCTTAAAAAGAGAAAAAAAAAGGTCGAATTTGTGAATTATTATTATTATTTTAATTGTTTAACTTGCAAAAAAATATTGTAAAAAGAGAAAATACAGAAAGAAATAATAAAAAATAAAAAACACAATTCAGAAACAGAAACAAAACGGAACCAAAAGAAATACATTCAAATAAAAGCAATAAAAATAGAAAAGCAACAAAAATATAAATAATTACAAATGAGAAATTTAACCTTTAAAAAAAAACAAACATAAACAAATTAAAACAAGACAAAATAAAAGAACAAAAAATGGAATTTTAAAAAAGTCAGTAAAAATAAAATAAAAGGAGAATATTAGTGAGTATATTATAGAGTGGAAAAAAGTTTAAATGATTAGAAGAAATTATAAAACATGTCAAATAATAAAAAAAAGAAATAAAGTCATAAGATAAATAATAATTACATGTTTAAAAAAATTCAACAACAAAAAAAAACAGAAAAAAGAAATCAAAAATTATAAAACATGTAAAAGAAAGAAAAAAAAAAGAAATGGAGACACTGAGCCAGAGCCTAAATAAAATAAATAAATAAAGATAAAAAATAATAGAAATAAAAGAAATAGAAAGAAAGAAAGAAAAAGAAAGAAAGAAAAAGAAATAAAAAAAGAAAGAAAGAAAGAAAAAGAAAGAAAGAAAAAAAGAAAGAACAAATAAATAAGGAATAAAAATTACAAATGAAAAATGTAACCTATAAAAAACATAAACAAAGTAAAACACAACAAAATAAAAGAAATTCAGTAAAAATAACGAATATTTAAAAATGGAAAAAATTTATCATCTTACGCTATGCTAAACATTTTAAAGTAAATTCAACAAAATAAGAAAAGATAAACAGAAATGGAGCCAAAAGAAATCAGAAGAAACGGAAATAATTACATGTAAAAAAAATAGAAATAGAAAAAAAGAAAGAAGGATGAAAATTATCCAAATTAGGAAAATAAGCAGAAAATAAAAAAAAAGAAAGAAAAAAGAAATAAATTCAAATAAATGAAAAGACAAATAAAATATTTTTTTTTATAATGTAAATATTTAGAAGTAAAATAAATTTAAATCCTGTATTGTTGTGCTAACAGTTTTAAAGAACTAAATCATTTTAGAAAGTCTGCTCCCTCATGCTAACGCTGCAGGAGATTAGCGTCATTACATCATGCTACGCTAGCAGCTAAGCTAGCAGACCACATCAGAGTAACAGAGATTAGGCTAATCCCTGGCTAAAAGCCTCAGATTAGCGAGATTAAAGGGTCCTGCGTGTGGCGCTCTATCACTCAAAACCAAAGCTAGCCTCAGATCTAACAAGGATTAGCCTTAAAAAGAAAAACTACAAAAACTACAAAATCACTAATATAACATAGTGCAATGCTAACAAAGAGCTGGAATATTAAAACTACAATGCTAGCATAGAGTTTGGATTAAAAAACTACAAATCTGGCACACAGCTATAATGTAAAAACTACAAATCTAACATAGAACTGTAAAGATAGAACTACAAAGCTAGCATAAAGCTGGAATGTCTACAATGCTAACACAAGGATAGAACATTATAACTATAACGCTAGCAAAAAGCTGGAACATTATAACTACAATGCTAGCATAAAGCTGGAACATTAAAACTACAATTCTAGCATAGAGCTGGAACGGTAAAACTACAAAGCTAGCATAGAGCTTAAACATTAAAACTACAAAGCTAGCATAGAGCTTAAACATTAACACTACAAAGCTAGCATAAAGCTGGAACATTAAAACTACAATGCTAGCATAAAGCTGGAACAATAAAACTACAAAGCTAGCATAGAGTTGGAACATTAAAACTACAAAGCTAGCATAGATCTGGAACGTTAAAACTACAACACTAGCATAAAGCTGGAACACAAAAACTACAAAGCTAACATACAGCTGGAACTTTAAAACTACAATGTTAACAGAACTGTATCGTTAGAACTACAAAGCTAGCATCACGTTTGAATCAAAAACTACAAATCTGGTAAATTAAACCAGTCCGGACCCTTGTTAGAGGTCCTTTAGAGTTCTTAGAACAGGACAGAGACTTTAGAGGGACATGTCCATAAGCCAGGCCCAGTTATGGTAGGGGTCGGGGTCGGGTCGGGTCCGGACCCTTGTTAGAGGTCCTTTAGACTTCTTAGCACAGGACAGAGACTTTAGAGGGACATGTCCATAAGCCAGGCCCAGGTCTGGTACGGGGTCGGGGTCATGGTCGGGTCCGGACCCTTTTTAGAGGTCATTAAGACTTCTTAGCACAGGACAGAGACTTTAGAGGGACACGGGGTGGCCTCTTTATCCCAAAGTTTACCCAAATGAGAGGCAGTAGCCCGCTCTCCACGGGGCATGTTTTGGATTTAGCGTGTTTGCGTCGCTTTTTTTTTTTTTTTACGATGTGCCAGATGTGGCCTCTGTGTCGCTCTCGGTGTGTAGGAGCTGTGTTTCCTCATCCCTTTAATTCTTTCCAGTCCGTCTCCCTAAAGCAGAACGAGCAGAGCTGTTTGGATGACGAGGAACATCACCTTGAAGTCATTCTGGATATTTCGAAAAACAGGAAGTCAAAAAGCCGTGCTAACAAACATGGAACATGTGGTCTGTACAAAGCTAACGGTGAATGACACGACAACGGCCTCATCATCATCATCATCATCATCGTCAGTCCCTCAGGGAACAGCATGATCTTCTGCAGGTTCTCTCAGGAACAGTTCCAAACTCCTACTCCTGCCACAGCCTGGCACTCAGGGCCCCAAAACCTCCAACTCCTGCCACCCTACGTCTATAATCACATGCTCTATTGGTACTATTCCTGGCACTTTGAAGCCTACGAGGTGGTGACCGTGCCACCCTGGTAACTTCATACTCGTATAATCATACTCTCATCCATCTGAGGACTTCAGGATCTTCCACATGCCAACAGGACCTCCACGAGTTCCTGCTCCTGCCACACTAATGCCTACAGTGATCTACTTATGCCACCCTGTGGCTTAAAAACCTACTGACGGCCAAAAAACTCACACTTTTAGTTTACAACCTCCAACTACTGACACTTTTAATCTACAAAATCCAACTACTGACACTTTTAATCTACGAAATCCAACTACTGACACTTTTAATATACGAAATCCAACTACTGACACTTTTAATCTACGAAATCCAACTACTGACACTTTTAATCTACGAAATCCTACTACTGACACTTTTAATCTACGAAATCCTACTACTGACACTTTTAATCTACGAAATCCAACTACTGACACTTTTAATCCACAAACTCCAACTACTGACACTTTTAATCTACGAAATCCAACTACTGACACTTTTAATCTACGAAATCCAACTACTGACACTTTTAATCCACGAAATCCAACTACTGACACTTTTAATCTACGAACTTCATCTACTGACACTTTTAATCTACGAACTCCAACTACTAACACTTTTAATCTACGAACTCCAACTACTAACACTTTTAATATTTGAACTCCAACTACTGACACTTTTAATCTACGAACTCCTACTACTGACACTTTTATTCTACGAACTCCAACTACTGACACTTTTAATCTACAAACTCCAACTACTGACACTTTTAATCTACGAACTCCAACTACTGACACTTTTAATCTACGAACTCCAACTACTGACACTTTTAATCTACGAACTCCTACTACTGACACTTTTAATCTACGAACTCTTATTTCTGACACTTTGAGCTCCTGTTACATTGTTACTCCTGTTACGTTGTTACTCCTGTTACGTTGTTACTCCTGTTACATTGTTACTCCTGTTACTTTGTTACTTCTGTTACATTGTTACTCCTGTTACGTTGTTACTCCTGTTACGTTGTTACTCCTGTTACATTGTTACTCCTGTTACGTTGTTACTCCTGTTACTGAGTTTTGGAGAGCATGGGGACGTTCTAATCGTGGATCTACACAGGCTGTTTTTAATCACACCCCTGAGCGGGTGCATTATTTAGGCTGATGGGGGAATGTGGGCTCGCCCAGCGCACCACTTTATCAGGACCAAATACTTTCCTTTGTCTGGTTGTAGGTCAGATGTTTTTGGATCATTTGGAATGTGAGAACGTTTTCTCCGTGTGTGAGCGCCGGTTCTGTCGGACGGTGTTAAGGCGGATCAGATCTAGGTCGGATCAGCAGGATAAAGAGCTTCAGCAGCTGATCTCAGATCTGTTATCATCAAATACATCCAGCTTCAAAAAGATCTCCAACATCTAAACATGAAACCCTCTGTACTCTCGCCTTAAATCTGCCAACCGCCTTTTCTTCTCTTCTTTGTTCTTTTTTCTTTGTCTGTTCTTTTATAAATATACTTGTTTTTTGCGGTTTTTTTTTCTTGAGTTTCAAACCAGGTCTTTCATTTTCACTTTATTCAGTTTTTTATTTATTTACCTGCGCTGCCTCTTTACCTTTTTTTCTTTTCCTATAGTAATTATTTCGTATTATTCTTCCTATCATTATTTCTTCACCCCATCTCCGGTTCTTCTTTCTTTCCTTTTTTTGTTTTTGCGTCCCTTTTGTTTTGTTTTTTTATTTTTAATTTCTTGTATTGTCATGCTCTTATTTTTTGTGTAATTTTCTCTTCTAAGGATGAGCTTTATGGGTTTTATTTGATTTTTTATTTATATATATATATATTTATTTTTTTTTCTAGCTTGTTCATGTTTTATTTATTTATCTTTTTCTACCTTTCTTTCTTCTTTTCGTTTTATTTTTATTTTTTTATTTCTTGTATTGTCATTCTTTTATGCTCTCATGTTTCCTTTAATTTCTAAGGATGAGCTTATTTATGGGTTTTATTTAATTTTTTTGTTCAAGTTTTATTTATTTATCTTTTTCTACCTTTTTTTTTTCTTTTCGTTTTTTTATTGTATTCCTCAAATTTTTCTTCTTTTCTTTTCCTCATACTTTTCTTTTCTGTTTTTACCGTTTTATTCCTTTCTTTTCCTATCGTAATTATTTCTTCTTATTTCTTCTTATTTCTTCACCCCATCTCTGGTCCTTCTTTCTTTCCTTTTTTTGTTTGTGTCCCTTTTGTTTTATTTTTTATTTTTCATTTCTTGTATTGTCATGCTCTTATTTTCTTTTTTTTTTAATTTCCTCTTCTAAGGATGAGCTTATTTATGGGTTTTATTTAATTTTTTATTTATATATATTCTTTTATAGCTTGTTCAAGTTTTATTTATTTATCTTTTTTTTACCTTTCTTTTTTCTTTTCGTTTTTTTTATTGTCCTTTTCCTCATCCTTTCCTTTTCTGTTTTTACCGTTTTATTTCTTTCTTTTCCTATCGTAATTATTTCTTCTTCTTCTTATTATTATTATTATTTCTTCACTCCATCTCCGGTCCTTCTTTCTTTCCTTTTTTAGTTTGTGTCCCTTTTGTTTTATTTATTTATTTTTTTACCTTTCTTTCTTCTTTTTTTTTTTTTTATTGTATTCCTCAAACTTTCCTTCTTTTCTTTTCCTCATCCTTTCCTTTTCTGTTTTTACCGTTTTATTTCTTTCTTCCCTCCCTTTTTATAGTTGTTTCTCTTGTTTATTTGTTTTCTTTTGCCTCTTGTCACCCTCTTTCGGTTTTGTTTCTCTTCCTTATTCTCTCTCTCTCTATTTTTGACCGCCAGCTTTGATCAAAGTGATCTGTGCTAAACGAGTTAAATTGCTGCATCATCAGTCGAGCCTTCAGTACTTCTGAGGAGTATAATTAGTAATTCCGCATTAATAACTCGAAACGTACGCCTCAGCTCACCCTTTAATCTTCGGCTCTGCAGACTCTTTCTTCCTTTCCCTCTACTTTACTCCTCGTCTCTCTTTTTTTTTGTTGTTGTTGTTTTTTTTGTTCCCCGGTGACCCACACAGGCCACAGGCCGCGGTGCAGAGCGGCAGCACTAGATCACAGAGGCTTTTATTGATGGTCACTGAGGCTGAAGGTTCACTTACAGTCCCTACGGCCGGCCAGAAAGAGCTCGAGTTTTTAACCGAGCCTCTAACTTCCCCTTTAATACGTAACATAAAACCTTTAGAACGATAAATGTTCCAATGACGACGTAAATCAACTTTATATTATAAAATCTCTCTGCTTGCTCCTGACTCCTGCTCTTTCTCACACCCTCTAAATCTCTTCTTCTGACCCTTTTTGTTTCCCACGTCCACTCCCTGTTGTACGTCCTTGTCCCGTGTCTCTCCTCTCTCGTCTCTCCCCCAGCCACGAGAGTCCAGATGTTCCAGATGTTCCCAAACCGAAGACGGCACGCGCCACACTCCATAATCCATCCAGATCCAGAGCGCCCTGGTGCCTAAAATCAATTAAAAAAAAAAAAACAGTCCAAATCTGGAGGGATTTCAGTCCTAAAAACTAAACTAAACAGGGGTGATCTCCCTCCCCTCCCTCAGAACCATCATTCGTCCGTATCCGATAGGAGCACATGGTTCATAAATACCGCTTATAACTTTACTGTACCGAAAAACAACTCGTGTTATAACCACGCCCACAGGCTCCACCCACTTTTCTGGGCTTAGAGGCAACTAGGATGGAGTATCACCATGGAAACGGGGATTGTGCTCTGACGAACAAAGGAGAATCCAGACTGTTATGAGGAGCAGGTCGATCATGGTACGGGGTCGGGGTGAGGTCCGGACCCTTATTTAAAGGTCGTTGACCCTTCTGTGATGCAGCATTAATGCAGAAAAGTACACCGAGATTTTAGAGACAACATAACCCGGCTTTAAGACGAGGGACGTCCATGCAAAACCACATGCTGCACACATGTGAAGAAGAGGGTACGGGTAGTGGACTGGACCCTCTGCGGTCCGGACCTGTTGTAGCAGTCGCAAAGCGAAGGATATTTATTAAAGGGAAAGTTGTGATTCTTCGTGACGTAACGGGGGTGAAGCGAGTTTGTTGGATCCGACGTGGAATTCAAAGCTCGAGGTTATTCCTGTAAAAGCAGTGAATCAGGTGATCGCCACTCCCTCAGCTTGGCTGATCCGTGTACGAACAGGACCTGAAAGAGGCGAGCCTCGGTCTGAGCGCTCCTGCCCCTACTTTACCCCCCCTCGCCTCTCCCATGGGCCCGGGATCCCCCCTGTACCCTTCCCTCATCCTCACGGGGTCTGGACCATGTGTTGTTTCTGGGTCATTTACTGAGCTTTGGTACCATGTCTTCTTTAGTAGTGGACCATGGGAGGTTTGTTCAGAACCAGAGCTTCCGAAACAAAGAACTGGAGCTTCTGAAATAAAGAACCAGAGCTTCTGAAACAAAGAACCAGAGCTTCTGAAATAAAGAACCAGAGCTTCTGAAACAGAACCAGAGCTTCTGAAACAAAGAACCAGAGCTTCTAAAATAAAGAACCAGAGCTTCTGAAACAGAGAACCAGAGCTTCTGGAACAGAACCAGAGCTTCTGAAACAGAGAACCAGAGCTTCTGAAACAAAGAACCAGAGCTTCTGAAACAGAGAACCAGAGCTTCTGAAACAGAACCAAGGCTTCTGAAATAAAGAACCAGAGCTTCTGAAATAAAGAACCAGAGCTTCTGAAACAGAGAACCAGAGCTTCTGAAATAAAGAACCAGAGCTTCTGAAACAAAGAACCAGAGCTTCTGAAATAAAGAACCAGAGCATCTGAAATAAAGAACCAGAGCATCTGAAATAAAGAACCAGGGCTTCTGAAACAGAGAACCAGAGCTTCTGAAATAAAGAACCAGAGCTTCTGAAACAGAGAACCAGAGCTTCTGAAACAGAGAACCCCCTGTACCCTTCCCTCATCCTCACGGGGTCTGTGTTCCCCTTTTTTCCTGGTTGCCATGTCCCTTAATTAGCTCCCCTTTGCTGGATGTTACCCCTCATTAAGTTGTATATTTACACTCGATTGTTTTTGTTTCGGCGACGGTTATTTATTCCTGTCTTTGAAATGCTTTGCTCTTCTGTTTTTCTGTTGTTTTTCTTTTTTTGTTTGGTTGTTTGGGTTTTTTTTTTTCGGTTTGCCTTCTGCCTGCTCCTCTCGACCTCTGGATGACCTCGGCTGGGGGTATGAGGGTGAGCGCCGGGTTACCTAACGTACAGAAAGTGGAACGTTTTTTTGGGGGTCCAAAAAAATGGGTTCTGTAGAGCAGAGGCTTAAACCTAGATGGTTGTTGGTCTGGGCAGCACTGAGCCATGGAACGTCTGCAAATGGGCTGTAGTAATGAAAACGGTTTGGTACTGGAAGGTGGACCACTGGTCTACTGGACCACTTTAGTACTGGACCATGTGTTGTTTCTGGGTCATTTACTGGGCTTTGGTACCATGTCTTCTTTAGTAGTGGACCATGGGAGGTTTGTTTAGAACCTGAGCTTCCGAAACAAAGAACTGGAGCTTTCTCCAGTTAACCAGAGCTTCTGAAATAAAGAACCAGAGCTTCTGAAACAGAGAACCAGAGCTTCTGTAACAGAGAACCAGAGCTTCTGAAATAAAGAACCAGCGCTTCTGAAACAGAGAACCAGCGCTTCTGAAATAGAGAACCAGAGCTTCTGAAATAAAGAACCAGAGCATCTGAAATAAAGGACCAGAGCTTCTGAAACAGAACCAGAGCTTCTGAAATAAAGAACCAGAGCTTCTGAAACAGAGAACCAGAGCATCTGAAATAAAGAACCAAGGCTTCTGAAACAGAGAACCAGAGCTTCTGAAATAAAGAACCAGAGCTTCTGAAATAGAGAACCAGAGCTTCTGAAATAAAGAACCAGAGCTTCTGAAATGAAGAACCAGAGCTTCTGAAACAGAGAACCAGAGCTTCTGAAATAAAGAACCAAAGCTTCTGAAACAGAGAACCAGAGCTTCTGAAATAAAGAACCAGAGCTTCTGAAACAAGGAACTGGAACTTCTAAAATATAGAACTGGAGCTTTTGAAACAGAACCAGAGCTTCTGAAACTGATAACCAGAGCTTCTGAAACAAGGAACTGAAGCTTCAAAAAATAAAGAACTGGAGCTTCTGAAACAGAACCAGAGCTTCTAAAATAGAACCAGAGCTTCTGAAACAAGGAACTGGAGCTTCTGAAACAGAACCAGAGCTTCTAAAACAGAACCAGAGCTTCTGAAACAAGGAACTGGAGCTTCTGAAACAGAACCAGAGCTTCTAAAACAGAACCAAAGCTTCTAAAACAGAACCAAAGCTTCTGAACCAGAGCTTCTAAAACAGAACCAAAGCTTCTGAACCAGAGCTTCTGAACCAGAACCTGAGCTTGAGCCCCAGATAACTGGAGTGGTTTTAGGTTTGAGCCTGGGGCCGTTACACTGTACAGACCTGCTGCTCTGAGATCCATCTCATTCCTATCATACCTGCTTTCGTTGAGTCTCTCCTCAGGCCACAGGTACGATAACACACTAACGTTTGAGTGTGTGTGTGTGTGTGTGTGTGTGTGTGTGTTGGGACCATGTAAGCATGAGCAGATCACACTGCTTCCTCATCTGACTCACCAGAGTATAAAACAGCCAGGACACACTGATAGATCTCAGCTCCACTGGCCCTTAGGTCTTCATTCAGAATAAGGGGGGCACCGGAGGGACCCCTGAGATCCAGGTCCATTCCTAAATGTTCTCCAGCTCTTCCAGAAGGACGGAGATAAAGAGGGGCAGATCAGGACATGCCCGGTAAGGGGCGTCTGTGATCAGGCTTAGCGTGAGACCACAGACCACTGGACCTCGTAGCTAGGCTAGCTAGTTGTGCGCTAACGCTAACAAAGGCGCTGTCCCGGGTGGTTCTCTTTGTCCACGCTGTAATGGCTGCCAGGACGATGAGACAATTTGGACATCTGAAGCCCGTGCCAAGGTTGTAGGGGTGAGTTATGACATCACAGTGTTGTCTTTCTCAGACGCACACATACAGTCGCAGGTATGTGTTCCATCCTCAGATATCAACCACAACACAGAGGGAGTGGAGCTCGGGTGGGGGGATTATCCCAAGGGCACGAGGGGAGGGGAAGACGGGGGAAGGGGTTCGTCTCGTTACGAAACGCAGGGACGTCCCCGGTGTACTTTTCTGCATTAATGCTGCATCACAGAAAGTCAAAATGACCTTTAACCAAGGGTCCGGACCCCACCCCGACCTCAGACCATGAGTGGTTCCATCCTAGATGCCTTCAAACCCCAGAGGAGTGGGCGGAGCTTGTGGGCGTGGTTATAACCCGAGTTGTTTTTCGGTACAGTAAAGTTATAAGCGGTATTTGTGAACGTTACTGTGTATTGTAGAGCTTGATAAAGGTTGGGTAAATATCCCTTACCCATGTGCTCCCTGAGGGAGGGGAGAGAGATCACCCCTGTTCAGTTTAGGCTGTTTAGATTGGGAACGGTGTAATATTATTATGGTCTGTAGAGGGATGAAGATCTACATTAAATGCCTTCTGATCCTTTATCGTTTCTAACCATGTGCTGATAAGCTGGAGGGAGTTCCTCTGATCATCTTCACTCCTCGACCTAACACCCAGCCTCTCCCGCATGCTCCTCTCTGAAGCGCTTTCTGGAAGGTGTTGGAGGTCTGCTGGAGTGAGCTGTGGATCCTGAGGGAGGCCTGGAAAGCACCTTGTGCTCAAACGCAGGATCATCATTAGAGATCACACAAAGCTTCTGAACGGGTAGCGGGCGAGCTTGGGCACGTGCCAGGATTCAGGAGGACGTTCCGACGGGGGCCCCGTCACTTTCCTAACTCAGGGGAGGGGACGGGGGTGTGATTTAGACTCTAATCTCCACCATGAGGACTTCAAAGGGTTGATGAGGGGCGTGGCCTTCAATCCATCACGACGATCAGAGGTGTGGTGTTCTCTCTGTTCCCTCTGCTCTTCTCCAGGTTTGGGTCAACCGTACTCCTGCTGTAGCCCATCTGCCTTAAGGTTGGACGTGTTGTTCGTTCAGAGACGCTCTTATTATGGCGCTTATTATTATTATTATTATTATTATTATTATTATTATTTGAGTTCCTGTTAACTTCCTGTTAGCGCAAATCCGTCTGCTCTCTGGGCACCAACGGGGCATTTCCACCCACAGACCTGCCCTCTTACCCAGGAGTCAACAATCCTGATACCCTCATACACCGTAACTCCACAGTCCAGTACCCAGTCCAGTACCCAGTCCCAATCCCAGTCCAGTACCCAGTCCCAGTACAGCACCCAGTCCAGTCCAGTACCCAGTCCAGTACCCAGTCCAGTACCCAGTCCCAATCCCAGTCCCAATCCCAGTCCAGTGCCCAGTCCCAGTACAGCACCAAGTCCAGTCCAGTACCCAGTCCAGTGCCCAGTCCCAGTACAGCACCCAGTCCAGTCCAGTACCCAGTCCAGTGCCCAGTCCCAGTACAGCACCCAGTCCAGTCCAGTACCCAGTCCCAAACCCCGTCTAGTCCAGTGCCCAGTCCCAATCCCAGTCCAGTCTAGTCCAGTCCAGTCCTGTCCCAATCCCAGTCCAGTACCCAGTAGGCCTATAAGAATGTTATTTATTATTTATAGAGTAAGATTTAATGACGGCTGTAATTTATATAATTTATTGATTACAGAGACCCAGTAACTTACTAATCCTAAACTTTATTTATTTACATCAAACCCAAATCCCAATTATTATTATTATTATTATTATTATTATTATTATTATTATTATTATTATATGACACACCTCCCATTGCTCGTAAGGGTGTGTGTTAGCAGCGCGCTCTCTTTGAGTCTCGGGATGAAAGCAACAAAACACACATACACACACACACACGCACACACACACACACACACACACACACACACACACACACACACACACGCACACACACGCTCTCTCTCTC
>JAVSBV010173567.1:0-13673 GCA_033117975.1 Parotocinclus spilosoma | reverse complement strand
GGATATTACATATTTCTTATTCGCTGTCACGTTCTTTGGTCCGATTCAGCAGAATTTTGGTCCAAATAAGCAAATAACATTACACGTATTTAATAGGATTTGATTCTGTACTTTAGGATTTGGTCCGAATAAGCAGCTGGTTCCATTAACGGGTGGTCCTATTAACCAGAATGGACTGTATATGCATATAAATTCAATAGCAAAATTCAAATAAATCAAAAATGTACTTATGTACATTTATACATGATGTAAATAATTTATGTAAATGTAATTTAACCATAGCACTTTTTATACTTTAGTCCTTACAGACATGGGAATACACAAGTGCACAAACACTGACTGACACTGCACACTCAGACAGGCCTATTATATATTACCATACTTGTCCAGTACAAAAAGAGTTAACCGTACCCTTTCCTTTGTGCCATTTGTTCTTCCTCCTGGATCGTATAATGATTAATCTATGAGCCTTTACTAAAATGTTTTCCTTCTTCACTTGCTCAGGCTACAAATTTACAATTAACTAAAAGAGAGTCAACAAAGTGCCATCAATAAATCTAAAGGGGCCTGACAGCAAAATGTCTCACAAGCTGGTGTCCCAGCCCCTCACTTTGTCTTTCTGAAGGCATGGCTCATAATTTTCTATAGCATTATCTTCCCTTATCTTTCCTCTACACCCCCATTCACTTTGTTTTCTTTCACCTACTCTTCTGTCAGACTGGAAGATGGATAACCCAGCCTCATAAACAAAGTCTGCTCTGACAGAGGATATGAGAAAGGGGCTCCAATTACGGGGTAACTGAAAGGAGAGTAGGTAGTGTGATTACAGTGTGGGTAGTCAACTGGCATAGACTGGGATTGAACTTTTTATCATTGAAAACCAAGATCAAGCATGATGTTTGTGTGTGATCTTTGGACATGAGCTAATTGCCAACGACAAAGGCTAGTTAACACCACATTGTGTAATTTAGATTCCATATTGAAGACTTTAACAGTTGAGTGATTTTACTGCCAGCATGCTGTTCAGGAAGGTCAGTTAATTATGGCATGGATGAGGACAGAAACTAGTCTGGCTATGCTTTAAGGGCATCCTAAACGATGTGATGATAAAATGCCTTTAGTTAACCCAAAACGATCTCTGGTTGATGATGTAATAGCATTTCATCTATTAGTCATGCCTTGCCTGTATTTACTGTTCCTGTTTTTTGTTCCTGCTTATGCTAATATGACAATTAATGATTTTGAAAAAAATATAGCACTATAATGAATTACATAAAAACACAAAATCCCTTCAGAAGATATTGCTGATATTAAATTCAGATTTATTTAAAAATGTCTACTCTGGGCTAGCTTGGGCTAATGCCCTATTAAAATATTCACTGCAATGTCACTCAATTACTGCTCACCTCCACCAGAAAAATTGAATAATCACAGAGTATTTCTCATAAAGAGGGACATTCAGCATGGAGAATAACTGGGGGCTTAAGAAAAGAACTGCTCTAAAGGGTAGGGAGCAAGTTGGAGAGAATTAAACAGGCTTCAGCCAGAAGCCAAGAAGGGCAAAAATGAGTTGCTGTAAAAGCACACTGGGGATGAAAGAAAAGCATCAATTCCCAAACGTGACAACATAATTTAGAAAGAAAGCCTCCCCACTCCCTCTAGGGTCTGTCTGTACTGGATTGCATATGTCTTTCCATCTCTAGTGCACACACACAAATGGAGACAGACACTTTCATAAATCATTCAAGCTACTTCTGAAGGTGACACAGGACACAGTTTACCACATGTAATTAGTATAAATTTATCCAGCTCTGCAAAGTACATCTACCAACCACAAACTCAGCCAACACACTAGACTGTAAACTCCATGGTTAGTAGGTGTCGGTGTTGTTTTTCTTAGGCAGATCAGAAATAACACACAAAAGCAATCTTTTGCATAACACATAAAAACAAGCTACAACAATGTCAATATGGTGAAAAATGTATAGCTATATTGGAAACTACCAAGTCAGTTATCAAAGCAATAACCAGCCAAGAGTCTTAAAATGGATTAGGTCCTAGAGGTTAGCCAGTACAAATAAGGACATGAAATTACATTTATTATATATACCACCACAACAAAATCTAACATCATTGAGCATAAGATAGCATAGCATATGTGCATAACAACAAGGCACCTGTATAGTAAATGTACAGGATCAAATGGCCATTCATTTTATGTACATTTTATGTACAGTTGTGTTAATGCAACACAACGTGCTGTCAAGACAAAATTCATTAGTGCATCTCAAGTCAAGGGAAGTTGATCTTAGTCTTCTCGTCCTTAATCAGTTATCCTCTTACTCCACCGACATCCTATAAATTATCATATATACTTGGCTTTGTATTGTATGGATTTCACAATACAGATCAACAGCCCACATGCAAATGGCAAAAACTTTGCATATCACAACAATGTTTACATAGTTTTTTCATAGCTTCATTTTCTGTGTGATGTGTTTCAAAATAATCCAACAATCCCACAACTGTTTAATAAAGTACTAAGTAGCACCAATGTCTTACGTATATAGTGTGAAAATCCTTGCAAGTCGCCTTTTGACAAATTAGTATACATATATACAGTAACATTAAAATATAACAATAACAAAAAAACAGTAATACATAACACCATCTTCAGTATGTTGAAAAGGGTTAGACAGGTATGGGAAAGTCTTATAGTGAAGATCATGAATGTTATTTTTCATTACCGAGCCCTTCAGAATATCGCGAGAAGGTGCACACAGGCATAAAGACAGTATGAGAAGTAATGAGCAGTATCAAATGGTTAGTATCACTCAGTCAGATATGCAACCTAAAGCAAATTTAAAAAACGACATTTTGATTTGGATGATGTTTTTGATTTTTGTTCATTTAATAAATAGTACAGACGCTAAGACGTGTGCATGCTCCATTTGTATTTATTTACAGTATAAACTGACTTGTGTCACTTCTTAGAAATAGCATTAACACATTCATATCAAGGCTTATCTGAGCTAAGCTGTCTATTATTTTATCTAAACGAAAGAGAGGGTAGTTATTTGGCACATGGTTCTCATAATCATCTCATTTGCAACTGCTCGTAAAGACATTGCATCAGTAACACACGACTGCTTAAGAAGCATGTACACTATCTCACAAAAGTACAAATACCACGCATATTTGTAACTATTTTATTATATCTTTTCATGGGACAACACTGAGCACATGACACTGAACCTGCTCGTATATTCATACAGGCTGTCATTATTTCCAGGCATTATTAATTCAAGTTTTGCTTGATAGTCTTTCTTCCTGTTCCATTGCTCCACTACAGAGCATTCGGAATGCTGCTGACTATCTGGTTCCCAAAGTATTCATTTAACTCCTTTACAGGTATTACTCCATTATGTCTTATGTAACTCTATTTACATTCTTTGATTCAGAATTACACCCCTGAACAATTTAGGTCTTCATCTTCAAGGCATCTGGTACATGCTTTTCTGATATTAAACCATGACCAGAAGGCCAGAGTATGATGTTCATGGCTTTTCATTGGTTAAATGAGTTTGCTATACCAGTTAGACTATAAAAAAATTAATGCAACTTCATTTCTTTTAGCATGAAACGTAATTAGTACGTACAGAACATTGAGTACAGGTATGTGCCATTTAGCTGTCTCATTACGTTCTGTAAACATGACAATGACCAGTCTTTTATGCGAGTGTACTTAAAATACATAGGGTATTTTCACAAGAAAAACTGCCTGCAGACGAAACAGAAGATGAATACTTCCATTTCTGCATTGAGAGAGAGTATTACAAAGAACACAGAAGACCAGCCAGATGAAACAGAGACTCAACGATTGAATGTTATAAGTAATGTTATAATAATGTTAAGCCAGTTTAACTATAGTAATAGGTGAAAGAATAAAATATAGTGGAAGCACAAACAAAGGAGTACTACTCTCAGTAGAACAGGCACAAACCCATTTACATACCCATGGCCACCCTTTTCCAGCACTGCCTTTACTCTCTTGGGCACGGAGTTTACTAGAGCTTCACAGGTTAATACCGGAATCCTCTTCCACTCCTCCATGATGCCATCACAGAGCTGGCATATGTTAGAGACATTACGCTCCATCACAGATGCTCAATAGGGTTTAGGTCTGGTGACATGCTTGACCTTCACGTTCAGTTTTTTTAGGGTGTGTTTGGGGTCGTAATCTTGTTGGAATTCATGGTTCCCTCAATTAACTGTAGCTCCCCCACAGGCGGCAGCACTTACAGTATGTAGCCCCAAACCATGACATTCCCTCCACCATGCTTGACTGTAGGTAAGACCCACTTGTCTTTGTAATCCTCACCTGGTTGTCACCATAAACGCTAGACTCCAGACTCCATCTCAACCAGATAAATTTATGTTGGTCTCATCAGACCAGAGGGCATGTTTCCAGTAATCCATGTCCTTAGTCTGCTTGTCTTCAGAAAACTTGTTGCAGGCTTTCTTATACATCAACTTTAGAGGAAGCTTCCTTCTGGGAAGACAGTTATACAGCTTGATAGAGTGTGCAGCATATGGTCCGAGCACTACATAGCTCAACATATTTGGTCGACCATGGTAAATCCTGTTCTGAGTGAAACCTGTACTGTTAAACCATTGTATGGTCTAGGCCACCATGCTGAAGCTCACTTTCAGGTTGTTGTCAATCTTCTTAGAGAGTTCTTTGCCATGAGGTGCCATGTTAAATTTCCCATGATCAGTGTGAGAGAATGTGATAACGATAACACCAAATGTAACACACCTGCTCTCTATTCACACATGAGCTCTTATAACTCCAATGAGTCACATGATACCAAGGATGGAAAATGGCTAATTGGGCACAATTTGGCTATTTTCACATAGGCGTGAACTCACTTTTGTTGCCAGTGGTTTAGACATTAATGGCTGTGTTGAGTTATTTTGAGGGCACAGCAAATTTACACTATTCACACTATTAAGTTGGAGAAGACATAATAAAATAGTTACAAAAATGTAAGGAGTGTACTCACTTTTGTGAGATACTGTGTATATAAACTGGAAACTCGGTTATACATGTCTTTTCATGGAAATACTGTACATCACAAAGATAATAATATCAGAACCCTTATGTTTTTTTGACTACTGAAATTAGAACCTAGAAATTTTCATTCTATGCAAAATTGTACATTTGATACCATAAGCATCTTTTCATGGAACTGGACACAAGCTCAAACACAGGACATCTGTGGTCAAGTTGTTTCAACTGATTTGTACATTACATACAACATTGCAATCAGAGCTCAATCAGATCTGGATCTAGTGATGTATTGGGCCAACCACAGAATACCTGATAAGTGAATATGCAGACAGAGAAAACACATGAAAGGAAATGCATTTGCTTTCATCATTAGCCCTCTTCTCTACTGCTAAATGTTTCATGAAATTTTGGAAGCGCTGTAAAGGCAACTGGTCAATTATTTCTTAATCTTAAAACCGGAGAAATGTTCATGGAAGTCTGTTCTAACATTTATATAGCCCTGAAAGTGATCTGATAACTTTGATTTAGGTCAATAAGAAATTTCATTTCTCTAGGGATGCCAGTCTTATCTAGTTGTATTTCAGAGCTCCTGTTCAATTTGTAGTGCCTTTATTTAAAAACCAATGACAGGAAGAAACAAGGAAAGTTTGCTTGGGTATGTAAGATAGTGTCCTACACAATAATTAATCTTAAATGAACTAGTGTGAGTGTCCTTCCTACTAGGGCACTGCACCACTGAAAAATCTGTGCACAGAGAACACTGAAGAACAGATTAGAGGTGTTATAGTCATAGTTTGGTTTCACACGCTAGCTCATCAATAGTAATTAACATTTTAAAAACGGACCAAATATCTACATAGAAATACCATGGATGCTATTATTTTGCAAATTATGCTCAGATTTTAAATTGCTTTAGGGTTGGTTTTGGATAAGACAAAATGAGTGCATTACAAAGTGGCTCAGAATGCAGAAATAAAAACCTATTCCCATAGGATATACAACAATTCATATTATATAATGTTCATTACCATATGTTACTTGCACGAGACATTTAATAGCTAAAATATGTGCAGTATTTTCAGACACAGGTGTTTGCAGTTCATAAAAACCTTACCTGCCCATATAACCAATTCTGAACAGTTAGAAAATTGGGATTGGTTTAGGAATAAAATACCTGTTGGCTGCTTAACTGAAAACACAGAACACAAATGCACATTTTGTATTCATTTATAAAAGACTAACTCTAAAAATGCTGTTGTTTTTAATCAGAGAAGCAACAGCTGATAAATAACCTCAAGGGTTATATATAAATATATATATAAATGGAATATACATTTTAACATGTCGACTGAATGAGAGATTTATGTCATGCTTTTGAAAATGATTTAAATGACACTGTTTCAGTTTAAACAAAATGTTTTAAGCATCCTGATCCCTAAAGCTGTAACAAGCTTTATTCCATGTTTATACTCTGTAACCGAGAATAAAACAACCACTTTCTAACTAAATATCCATCCATTATCTACCGCATAATTCAGCCAGTGCCCACCCGGCAACTCTGTGCGCAAGGATAGGAACAACCCTAGATGGGATGCCAACCTAAATAAATATGCTAAGTATAAACCACATTGGTGGCCACACTCAGGTTTAAAAATGGTCACAACATACCTTAAAGAAAGAAGCAGAAACATGATTAATGGTTTTCAAATTTGTGTAGAGCAGGTAAATAAAAGTAGAGCAGATCATGGCATAGAGAATAAATCCCTTAGTTTCCAGATTGTCTATAAAAGATAAGCAGGCAGGAGAGACTATTGTGAAGAGGAAAATGCGAAGTGGAAAAAAGACATTGCAGCACTAATATTCAGCAAAACTACAGTGTGTCCAAGCTGCTTATGACTGTGCCAGGGTCAATGTTTGAACTGGTAATTCAAGCATGGTGATAATAACAGACAGTGACTGCAAAAGAGCATATATTCCCAGCAACAGTGCAGACAAAAATAACTTAAACTCGACTAACAATGGCAACAGCATTGCTAATAACTCAGCATGCCCATTAATATTGTCTTGTATAACAGTAGGTGCATTTCAACTTGGGGAGAGAAACAGCAGAGTTTATGTCAGACATGGAGCATGTGGTGAACCTGTATGTAAATGCAAGCTTGCTGCTTATGCTTTGTGTTTCACATAGCAGACAGAAATTCAGGACACCATTCTACTGCATGACTGGCTAGGGGGTGCTGTTTCAGCACCTAGAGATTATCTCAAAACAAACTCCTCTTCCCTAAGACACAGCCAATCAAGTCAAACCAAATGCATTTTTTTTACAATCATACAATATCTCAAAGCAGTATTACATTGATCTAAGTCGACAGTACAGGAATGACAGTGGCAAAAAAAATCTCCCTAAATGTGATGAGGAAGAACCTCGGGAGGACAAAGACTCAAACAGGACCTCAATCTGGTGTCTTGGAAAGACTTTGAGTGTTAGAATTAAAAGTTACCTACCTATTTTTTTATAAAATATTGTCTAATTTGAGAGAAGTGTATTATAAAAATAGAAGATCAGTGAATCTGAATTATTAAATCCACTACAGAAGTTCACCAATGAGGGTCAATACATTTCATTTTGATTTAGCAGACAACTTTATCCAAAATATTCTGCATATTGTGAGACACTTTTTTATCATGTGCAACAACTCAGCCATTTGGACAAACTGTAAAATACATTTCACTGCCTTGTGGAAAATACAATTCCAAATAAAAAAAAAATGGGATAGTATGAAAAAAAGTGTAAACCTGTATTTTTTTTATTTATTTTTTTAAGAAACGAACTAATTTGAATGAACATTTAAATTTTAAAAACAAAGTTTTTGGAAATAGCTTAGAGGTCTGCCTAATCTCTTTTTTTTTTAATTGTGCAATCCCATTAAAACTGAACTGAGCACAAAGGATAAACACAAGTTTGTAACTATTTGTGTGACCATTACCTATATATCACAATATCATACACATACTCTTACACACCTTAGGGTACTTCCAGGAAGTATGGGACAAAATAGCATCTTTCAGTTGTTAGAAGCAATGGCAACATTACAACATGCTACAGGCTTAACTATAATTTTTTGTGAATGTACGTAGGCCTGAAATGCAGGAAATTATTTATATTATCAAATTAAATGAATTCGACCAGGCAAACCTTGGTATGGCATGTATTTTTATTTGCATTTTCCATTCTGTGCCATACTGTGATTTTGGAGTTGTTTTATACACATTTCGGCAGACATGACGGAAAAAATCCCATGTTCTACACAGTATTGATTGTTCACATATGCAGTGTCCTTGTTTTGCATATGTAATAACATACATCATTCTGTGATTATCTGAAAACAACGTTTTCAAAGAAAGACACCACACAGAGGCAATACGAACCAATCAGGGTGTTGTTAATTTGCCATGCAGAAAGCAAAGAAGGGAGTATCTGCATTCACACAAGAGATTGAAGGGATATTTTTCCTAGGAAACTCAGCTGTTTAGACACCCAGCTGACTTTGTTAACAGAACAGCAGGAACAAAACACCCACAACTTGCACACATTGTTGCTTGGATAGCATGACTGCAGATAGTCACAGGCAGCTGATAAATCTATTCTACACCCTTGCAGGCATAGAAGTGTCATTTCACAGATGCAAGTGGTTTTACAGACACGAGTAAGGTTTGGTACGATTTGGACCTCTGGGGTGCACATGATTGGATAAGATGCTACACCAAATAATTAAATGATCATAACTACAAAGAAAGACCATTTGTGTAAGGAATTAAAAAGTACCTGAAGCAAACCACTGGGAACTATCACGAACAAAAGGAACAAACATCATTAACATATAGTGACTTCAGTGATAGAAGTCATCACCCAAGGATACATTCATCTGCTTTGTTGCCAGATAGCCTTTACTTAAAAAAAATTAAAAGCTGTAAATCTAGTCTGACAAAAGACATCATTTATTATTTTCATAATTTCCTTTTACAAGGCAGATCAGCGGGATTGCGTGATTACAGAAGATGCATGAAATTGAAAAAAATGTTTTTAATGTAGGTTCACTGCTAACAAAATATGCAGTGTTTAGCAATCCTATATTGACATATAAATTCTCCAAAAGCAAACATTTACAGCTGGTGCTGTATCTCTAAAACTGAATTTCCTCCATGTACTAGAAGCCTCTGTCTATTTTAATGTGCACTGATCCCTGGCTCAAGGGTTTTGTCTATTTTTTTTAGAAATGGCACATAAAAAGGGGTGGAACAAAGACCAAAGGCGAAATCTACACAAAGGTTGCAGTTAACGTTTCGAGAGCTTTGCTGCACAGACAAAGATTCCCTCAGCCAAGGGAAACAATGTTACCCTCCAAATTCTTGAGTGCACATCGTTTCTGAGCAAAACCCACCATTTCCTACGGGAGCCAAGGGTACAGTTAGGGGATCTGCAGTAGGTAAAGACAGAATGCACTGTTTGCATGTCTTTTGGACTGTCAGTAAAGACCTGCTGTCTACAGGCAAAGCTTGGTGAGCGGCCTTAAATGAATCTGTCGGTGTAATTGTTCAGTGAGTGTGCTGCTCAGAGAGCAGACTACATTCCATTAGGTGGAAAAGGCCCTGGGGGGAGCACAGAGAGAAAGCTAGATTGTGGACTTGATGGGTGTGTGCATGTGTGTGGAGGGATGCGATTCTAAACCTCTTTACTGCGTTTACACACACTGTTGTCCATGGGAAAAGAAATAATGTGTAGTCCCATATGACTTCACACAGAATCCCAGCTACAGCAAATACTCACTGGTGAACTGTGTGTTTATACAGCAGCTATACAGAGTTCCACTTACTTTAACTACAGTTACAAATCAATTCTGGGAGTTCTGGGAGTATAACCTAAATAGTAATGTTTGCATTACTACACAAAAAAATTGCAAGCAAACTGTACATCTGTGTCAAAAATCTACACTGCATGCATAAAACATTGAATGGTTTACTAATGGTTAAGTCTTTTAAAAAATGTATTTAAGACCCTGTTTACCCTTCATGCATTTTGTACATGGAAATAATTTAAATAAATGAACTTTGTGAATCATGTGAATTATGTTTACACTCAATAGACTGAAATCTGATTGCTGCATCCTATGTAAAATGTAAATCAGCTCATGACATTGGGGCCTTCATCTTCTGTGTTGTTTAACATTTTTATTTGAAAAAAAAAAGGCTGCTAAATCAAACGTTGCATTTTTTACATAATTACATTACATTTGTTTAAAAAAGAAAGCACCATTTTGGGGCATTAATGTTTATAAGTAGGCATCAGGTATACTGATATCAGTTGAAATTGAATTAAAAAATTAAACAGTTCATTCATTAACCAGTTCTGCATGTCTTACATTATTATTTCTCCAGGCATGCAGGGGAGGGTTTCATGGATGATATGTGCTGTGTATCATAAAGTATTGGAAGTATCTTGGGAAACCAGGCACACTTAGGCTACAGTGCATCTCAAGCCACCGACCAAGGTGGTTTGAGCTATTAGAACCAATTATACAGATAAAGACATCTTGAAGTGCATTTACACATGCATTTGTATGTGACTCTATCCAGATGCAATCCAGACACTCAAGATGCATGAATCAACCCAGTTTAAAGTCACATATGTGGACAGATCTGTTTTGTTCACTTCCATGAACTGAGCACTCAAATATTTGCTGCTAAAGCTACACTATTTTAGACATTTGGAGACAGATTTGTGGAACAGCAGGTCAACAGACAGCCAAAGGTGGTTTGGATTTGCAGTCTAACATTGACCAAAGGGAGTAAGAGAACTTATTGAATAATTTTGCCAATTAACTTTTTTTTGTAAATATTGTATTGTATGTTTTATGTTTAAAGTATTTGTTTAGAATTTTTTAGGCTCATGTTGGCTCAAAATTCTGGTTGGTAGTTTTATAGTGTTTAGAAATCAAGTTGACTTAACTTCAGTAAATGATTTAAGTTAAAAGTTATTTGAGAGAAATGCATGAATACACACCGCACATCACATGAATGATAAACAATTGCAATGTTTTATGGTCTAGCTTACATAGGTTACCTTTTCCATTTATACTAACTTGTTCTAGCGGGAACATGGAAAAGCGAGTATTGAAAATGTCTATTTTAATTATTATTGCTTGTAATGTAGTAGTTTTTTATTGTGCCTGTTATTTTATAAAGAACCAAAGCACTACTAGTAACCTTGGTTTGTCCTTGAGCAGCACCACAACTTTCTTCTCCGTTCTTGTGACCTAGTTTTAAGCTTTATCTTTTCTTAAATTAGAAAGCAGCTTCAATACATGAATACTATGTATTTCTGATTCAGGTGCAAAGCAACCCAGCCCTGGGTAGATTTACTTTGAGGGCCATTTACATGGGTCACCTGTAAAACCAGTAAATTTTTTAACTTGGATTAAAGCTACATATTAGACATTCATTTCACTACAGTGCATCTAAGGTTTATTTAGTTTTGTTAGTACATTTATAGATCTCCCTAAGCCTACATCTAATATGACAGAAATCAATCTTTTATCTCACATCTTCTTTTACGTGCTTTCAAGAAAAGTTAAACAGGAGAAGTTAAGTCCCCAAGACATAATTGGCATGTATGGTAGGTAGAAAAAACACTTGAGATATGTGATAATCAGTCCAGTAGGTGCAAAAGGATAGAAAGACTCAAAATCTGGAACTATGTGGAAACTACACAACGAAACAGCCTTTTGAAACCCGTAATGAGGTCTATTTAAAATATATGGTCTCAATGACAAAAGAGTTTGTAGTAAATTTGATCAATTTTTAAGAAATGCATTAATCTTCAGGCAATGTACCTTGATTATACATAGCACTTAACAAAATACATTTTCCTCTGGATCTTTTAAGGAACCAGTCCAAAAAGTCTTTGTTCTTTCATGTTTAGTTTAACACTGCATACAAGTTCCCTTTATTTTCATTCATATTTTCATACATGGTCATTATACTATTGTTAAATAATCTCTAATCTAATGATGGGCTAAGATTTCTGCACAGTAATGTATATGAAATCAAACATTTAATGTAATGTGTTGTGTATAAAACACGTAAGAGAAAAAAATCCTCATGGAGTTTAACAGTTTATGGTATTTGCAATTGGTCTTGGTAGTAACAGTCCATGGCTGTACAGGTGAATCAGACTACACACTGAAGGGCAGTTTAGAACTGACTGCTGAAAATAAAAAGGAAGCTATGAATATGAAGTGTAAAACACTTTACCAAAAAGAAAATACAATGGCAAGTCCGGAAATGCAACGACAAATAAAGAAACAGCAATGACTCAGAAAATCAGAAAATACAATAACAATACATGAGCAGAAGTGAAAAAGATGGGTTACCTAACTTAATAATGTGCACCTGCTGGGTTTCTGATTGGGTAAATTCTGATTCCATTAACCTGAATATGAGTGTGAATGATCTGTGCACATCATCTGGTGCACTTAATGCATGCCTGATTTGATAAATTTTCACAGTGACTATTTATAAAATCTAAAACATGCCGAAAAGGTTTTGCCATTTCCAATACCCCCAACACAATGTCACACCCCAGAGTCAATTATTTGTTCTTATTGCAAATAATTAATCATCCTTAATTTATTATTCATACTTTATTAACACAAGTAGTGCATATCCCATCAAAGACTAATAAATTATTAAATTGAATGTGTTTCAAATTCAATTTGAAGCACCTAATTTATTTTGCAAGTCTGGCATAGCCTCTATGAAAATGCTAGCGAGGAAAGGATATCCTCTCCCTCTCTGTAAACTTACAGTATTTAAGACATGTCCTTGTTTGAGTATTGGATCCTGGAATGCATTTGACTTTAACAGAGGGGAAGATAAAAAGAACAGTATAATTTTTACAGCATTATTGTAACACCTGCCCAAAATCATGCTTCCCATTTGATCTTCCCCTCAACTGAAGAACTCATTTGTAGTTAAATTGTCATATCTAATTAAATTCAGCACATATAAGTGTCCCTTTAGTCTGTGGGGGATTTAGGGCTAGTCGTGTATTTGTGGTGTAAATAAATGAAGGATAATTAATTATTTGCTATGATAACATCCAAATATGCAGTTACTGTGCAGTGCCTGTCTGAAATTGTAGGGCAAAATGGAATTCAGCGCAATGGAATTTTTTTTGGTTTACAGTGTCACGCGGATTAAAAAATCCCTTTATAGGCTGGGCCTCCCGGGGAACTAGCGGGACCCCGCAGGGGTCCGCCAAAACTCCCGGGAACCCCCCATATAAAGGGAAACCGGAGCCCTGGATGCAATAATCCACTGACAGACCACAATATACAAAAACACAACATTTAATAACCAAAAACAACAGATACCAGGCACAGAACAGAAACACAAGCACAGGAGGACTCACACGTCGGACCGCGAGACGGGAAAACACCACCCGACAGGGACCGGGAATGCAAGCCGAGGGACCGGGGGAGCATCCTGGGCGTCCCACCGGGACCATGGGGTCGTCCCGGGAAACGACGGGTCGAAGGGT
>JAVSBV010173536.1:0-13674 GCA_033117975.1 Parotocinclus spilosoma | reverse complement strand
TGTAGTAAATGGAAATGTTAGGCAAAGACCTGTAGGTGGCAGTAGAGGGTAGAGTTTTCGGGTAGTGATGCCAGAGATGAAGAGTTTTTTTGGGATTTTACATACGGATATTACATACTGTACACGTTTTTGGTCCGATTAAGCAGAATTTTGGTCCAAATAAGCAGAATAATATTACATGTATGTAATAGCATTTGTTTCGGTACTTTAGGATTTAGTCCAAATAAGCGGCTGGTCCCATTAACCGGTGGTTCAATTAACCGGAATCGACTGTACTGAAAACCTCAATGCCTCTTAATATGGTATTGTAATAGGTCAACAAGTCAACGTTCTGTTCTGCCTGTTCTGTCCATAGGAAAGGTTCGAGGAAAGATTTTGCCCATATTGATGTAGAGCCTAATCAGACTCTAGGGGAAAATTGACTACCAGATGAGTTGGAACAGCTGATTTAATTGACGATTAGTCTGTGACTTTATGATGTGTGTATCTCGCTATAACAAGAAACGTTTTTACATTGGTGCTTAAGAGAGAGATAACAAAAGTGCAATGAAAGACTCAAAAACAAAATGCTTACATGTGTGGAAGCATTTCACACTTAACTCCTCAAAACGTTGTCAGTTGTAATACTTTTAAATCCAAACTTTGTTGACATAGAAGTGCCTCCTTCATGTTGGAGCATCCAAAAAGCAAACATTTGGCTTAGTAACTAAAGTAAGTTAACAAGAAAAAATGTTCTCTTTTGAAATGTATGTTCTTTTAAATCTATACTGGAGACCAGATATGCAAGTAACTACACTGCGTACAGAAATGAGGGGGTATTCCAAAACAAATATGAAGCGATTTAAAAAAAACAATAAGCATTTGGTTTTATTTCATTAAACAAGATCATCAGAAAAGCAAATGAAAAGTCAAAGAAAGTTATTCGATTATGCATATGAGGTACAAACTCAAGAATAAAATCGAAGAACAGTATGTGTGTCGTGCATTGAGTGTTGATTGAGTAGCGGCTAAGTAGTGATACATTCATGGAGGTGAATAGAAACTGGACGAGAGCGCCCCCACATTGACTGTTCAGTAGGGTGTATGGTCACCCAAAGGGTGTCAAAACATTCAGATATTCAGTAGCATCGTAAGATACTGAACATCAGACTTAGCTTCAATTTGTGGAGCCGGTGCAGCTCGAGTGCTTGCTGTTATTATAGTGAATAGGGAACATACCAATTATCAATACATTTTAAACTGATGGGATTTTGTCCAACTCTGCACTCAGGTTGTTACGCTGGTTATATGATTTATATGATTTGTAATGGAATACATTATTCTATACTATTTTTTTTTTTTTTTTTTACTTTGGACCGGAAGGTTCAGGGTTTAAATCTCACCACTGCCAAGTGACTGAACAAAAACCTTAAATTTCTTGGACTTTATCAGTTGTTAAGCCACTCTGGGTAAGAGTGTCTGCTAAATGGAAACAATTGTCATGCTGCCATGGTTCCATGCCAGTTAATTCGTTTAGCACTGGGGTACGTATCACCGAGTCTAGGTGCTGCCTTTTAATTAGGTCAAGTTTCACACAGGCACACAATTGGCTGTGTCTGAGAGAGGAGTGTCCCTAACCAACCAAAATTGATGGGCTATGGCACCCTGTACTCCTGCACCCAGTAAATTGCAGAATAGACTCCGTTTTACTTTGTTTAATTCGTTTAAATAATTGAAATAAGAACAGTAATTTATAAATTAATAGTATGTTTTGCCATAGGCTGTGACTCTAATCAACATCAGTTCCAGAAAGTAAAGTAAAAAAGTAAAATTATTATATAAAAATAAAGTAAATTATTCTTAAGCCATCTGTGGTTTCTTTCTTCCATGTAATATGGATTATATTGATATATAAACCATGATATATGGTTTAAATTCCATTCATATTGATGTGTATATAGAGCATGGCAGTCCTCGGCTAAACACCACCTGCTTAAGATTGGTAAAGGATCAGAATTCATGCAGTGAAACCAATTCCAAGTAAAGAGTCGAAATGAAACCTACCTTATATTATTGTTGCTGAGTCTAAGGAAATGTAATGACGTCATCTCGTTAACACCGTAGGGGACAATGGTCAGCTGGTTATGATCCAGACACAGCTCAGTCATCGTGTTCAAAGTACCAAGGAAAGACTCTGGTTCCACGCCATCCTCATCCAGCTTATTAAAAGAGAGGTAGAGATATTCGAGACCAGGCTCCATGTGAGCAAACACGTATCCTGGAATGCGCTCAATTCGATTCCCGACCAATACGAGGTGAACCAAGGACTTCGGCAGGAAAGACGGCACCAGGTGCAGGTGGTTGTGCGAGAGATCGATCGATTCCAGGTTCCTTTTATTAAGTTAATAACAAAAGCTTGATATGAGTCAAGGTAGCAAGAGCAAAACATAGACATGCTGTGATTACTTAAGTGCTAACACTTACGCGTGATCGATCCAGGCCAATGGGGAAATCCTTGTTTCTTCTAATTTGTTGTGTCGCAGAACAACAACATTAAGGTTTTTGCTTTGGTTGAATACGCCGTCAGATATTTCCTCAATTAAATTATTTTCAAGGTGCAGCTCCTGAAAAAGAATTTGATTAAATATAAGGTACATTTTATGTCAGAGGGCTGTGAACATGTCAAACACATGGGTAATAACAGTAATCTGCTCTCAGATGGACTATAGAAAATATAAAATAATACAAAATATAAATCAGTTTTTCCCTACATATTTAAAATCTACTTTTATAGCTGACCTAAATTTGACAGAATGCGACACAGAAGTGTAATGTGATTAAGTATTAAGTAGAGTGTAATTTAAAATGTCCACCACTGGCATAAGTATAACATTTCTTAATAGCACACTGCTCACAAAAAGATTTCAAAATGAATATAAAGCAATGAAAACGACAGCCCTCTGAAGAGCACTTTCAGCCTTGTATATAGTGCATTTGACCAAATAAATAAGTCATTTGCGTGCATCTCATTTGCGTTATAGAACAAATTTATTTGACTTTTCTGATGTTCTTGTTTAATTAAAAAAGATTATATTTTTGTATTCATTTTGAAATATCCCCTAATTTTTGTGTGAATTATACTGCCAATAAAATGAGCTTGATCATCTCAATTAATCCAGAATTGCCAGTGTACAATGGATTTTATGTGCTAAGACTAAAGAATATCTGTGGAAAGACTGAAGTCAATGAGTACTGTGCAAAAGTCTTAGGCCACCTTTGTTGTTTTAACAACGGCATAACGAACATACTATATTATACTATATAAGTCGTTTTATTCGAGAATACAAGGTTTTTTACTTGGTGTGTACTTGTGTGTGAGAGTGTGTGGCCAGTCATATGTCATAGGCCACAATATGATGCCCACCCTTTGTTTTTCAACTCAATGTCTAGTATATCAGTCTGTTTACCATCTATGAGCACTTTATAATTAAATTAAGGTAAAATAAACTCTGTAGTCAATCTGCTTAATCTTTTCTCAGCTGGCCAAGTTTCTGACATGACCAGCACATATCAGGTCGTATTTGGGTGGAGGTTTAACACTACAGTGACACTGGGGAGATGCTGGTGTTTTATTTTGAGTTGTGCTGGTATGAGTGGATTACAGAAGTATTCATCAAAGCTAATTTTTAACAATCAACATGTTGTTGAATGTTTCTTTCTAAGAGCAAACGTACGAGCAGAGAGGCAGGTAGTCCTTGAGGGATGGTGCGGAAATAGTTTCTGCCCAGCCGCAGGTAGGTGAGCTGTTTCAGTGGTTTGAAGACGTTGTGATGGACGTTTTCCTCACTCAGTAAATTTCCCTCCATTTCCAAAATGACCAGGTTGCTCAAACCTGCAAGAGATTCAGAGGAGCTCCATAAGTATTGCAGTATATTTATTGGCAGATGTGTACAGTACACAGGCATGCAATATGGTGGGTGGATTTACCTTCAAAACTTCTGCCGTCAATTTCTTGCAGGATGTTCTCGTTGAGCTTTAATTCCTGGAGCGTGTGTGGAAGTCCTGGAGGAATGTGTTCTAACAGATTTCCATCCATATATAACCGTGCTAAGAATTTAAGCTTCTGTGAATCACAGTGAAAACATATGAAATGTAAATGTGAACAAAGGTCATAGAAATGTCTAATCACATTTATTAAAGAAATTGAATATTCAGTTCTGCTGTGCATTTACATCACAGTGGTTTTGTAAATGCAGGATGTATTTCATTTTTGGACAATGAGAGCTGTTTTACCTCAGTATTTGTATTTCTCATAGCATGTATGCCAGTTACCTCATTTCAATTAATTTTCTCAGTCTGCACCTGCACACACACCTAACCTTTACTGCTGCCAGGTCTGCGTATTCTAAAAACGTACTTTTATTTATGCTCTTTTTCAACAAACTATTGGCAACACCAGAATTAAACAACATTAAAGGCGACAAATCTGCTATTGTAGTTTATTTACCTTCTTTCCTGATAACAAATACATCACTATTCTGAGAAGGTCAGTTGACTTTCTAATTCATTTTAAAGGAGCTCTAAGTGGGAAAGGCCAGAACAAGCCAGACAAATACTCCAAAGTGTAAATCCTAGTTTTATGGACTGTTTACCTGGAGCAGAGGAGAAAGTAGATGAAAGGAATTGCTGCAGATGGAAACCTGTGTCATTTTAAGTAATGCCCAAGTGTCACACTGAAAGTCTCTGAAGTTTCTATGCCTCTAGGCTTCATATGACTGACCTGATAGCAGTGACTGTGGCGAAATAACAGAGATCACTAATTAGAAGGGCTTCTCGCTAGTGTTGTGGTATTCGAGTCAGATGCCGAGACCATAAACGAGCTGGTCTCCTCACTCATTTGGACTCTGTCTCTACTTTCTTTACTCGGTCTTGGGATATTTTTGTTGAAGTTTTGTTGTTAAGTTATATAGCGTTAAGTATAAACTGAACTTTTTTTCCCATTCGGTACTGAATATCAACAATCCTAAATAAAATAGATTAATGGCATGCCTAAATGAAATCTGCACTCTGATTGGCTAACACGGAAAAGCAAGTTACTACTGTCCTATAATATTTCATTTTGAAGTTGTCCTAGGTGTCCTAATTGGATTAGTACAAGGTATGAGACTTTTTATCATTAAGGATAAATATGAATACATTGATTTTTACTGGCAGGTAATCGCTGCTTTATTAATCTGAATAGTACTTACCTGGAAAGCTTGGGGGTCGATTTGATTTGATTTGATTCTGTTCTTTCCTAAATCAATCCACTCCAAATTTGGGACACCATTAAAAGCTTCAGCTGGAATGGATGTTATCAGATTGCCTGTGGATTAACAAACCATGTCAATGATTGATCATTGAGCACAAAACTTTATAAGAATACTCAATGTTGGAACTTGTCGTAGTAACAGTTTTGTTTTTTAATATGAGTGGAATAAATAGGTCATTGTTGTTATCCAAAATTAAATAATATAGCTGAGGTTTTATTAGCCTTTTGACAGCTGGCATTGAGAGTAGACGATGTACATAAAAAAAAATTACACATTGCATTAATGGAGGCAGCTGGATTTAATCAAAGGTTTGAATGTTTATATTCCAGCCGCTTTACTGTGTGATACGTAGAACAGTTTAGGCTCTGGATGCTGTAGAAGTACTGTAGTAGAATTCAACCTGTGTTTTTAGTAGTATCTCTGATACTAGCAGTTTTGTGAAAAGGCTGTGTTACTGATAATGTGCAGTTTGTTTGTTTTATTTACTGTCGCTTTTTGGTATTAAGGGTGGAAGGAATTAAGTTACTGGTCAGTCACAATGTCTGTTTCAGTTACCGATCTGTTTCCCGAAACGCAGTATGGACACTGAACTGTGCTATGACTCACAGAAGCTTATTTAATGATGTTAAGAACAACTAGAATTTGCATTTCTAAAGTAATCAGTGTTTAAGGGCAATTAAAATCTTCTATCTGCTGAGTTGTGCTCAAACCTTGGGATTAACAGGACAGAGTATAGTACTTAGGATGGGCTATACTGTATTAGGACATCATTTAGATATGTGGCCTATTATAAGACCCCCTTAACTAGAGTGACTTAAAACATACAGTTTTACAGTCTGAGCAGTTTTGGATTAAGGGCTGCTCAAGGTCCAAAGAGTGGCCGCTTGGCAGAGATAGGATTTCAACCCTGGATCTTCTGGTCCATAGTCCCATACCTTAATTGCTAAGCCACTACAATCTTTTAGGGTTTTATAAGTCACTAGCATGACCTAATGTTCATAAAGTTTCCCTGTGTCATTATACACTACAGTTGAGGGTACTGACTGTTGAGTAATGCAGTCCTTTCATTCTGATTCTGTCAGTGAAGTTTGGCCTGTTTGTTCAGATGTGTTGGCACCTTACCATGTAGACTGAGAGACTTGAGTTCAGGAATGTAAAGAGGAGGAATGTTGGTGAGTTTGGCATTTTCACAGGAGACGATGACATCAGAGATTGTGCAGCCAGGAGGCAGTGAGTAGGTAGTCCTCTCTGGCTCCTCCCCGCCCTTCTCTCCGGCATAAGTGGGCTCAGGTGGGGCTGATGGTGGTGGCGAGGGTACCTGCGTTGCCATTTCAAAAACATCCCCCCTCAACCACACGTTCTCATCAGGTTCCTCATCTTCCTCAGGAAGTAGGTCTTCTCCTAAGTCATTCCTGTCTCTCTCTGCTGCTTCCTCCAGAGACCTAAACATCTCGTTCTGCTCCATATCATCATCTGTCAGCCGTTGCTCCTCCTGCAGTTCCCTCATCTCCATCATGTCATCGCCAAATCTCCTCGGTTCCTGCTGTTTCCCTTGAGCCTGCATCGCCTGTTGTTTTCTTCGTTTCTCCGCATCCTTCTGCTTCTTTCTCCTCTTCCGCTCGGCGTCCTTCTTGAGTAGCCGCTCCTCTTCCTCCTTATATTTCTGTCTTCTCAGAATCTCGTCCTCAATGGGTGGGCTTGCAGCGTTGGGGGCACTTGGATCATTGGGGACAGGGGAATCGCCTGAATTTTCATTGATCTCATGAATTGCTGGAATTGTAATCAGATGTTAAAATTAGGAAGAAGAGCAAAGCAAATAGATTTTAATCCCTCCAGTTTGTTAATGCCCAATTGTAATGTTGATATTCCCTGCCATGGGCCGACCCTTCCACAGAGACCAGCGAGTGACTCCCTATAGTCTGGTCAATGACTGCTTTTTTCCACAAACAGGCTATAGAGGTGGGCAATATGACAATATTGTATTGTATCATGAAACAGTTTGTTATCATGATAGGCAGTGTTGTTTTGAGCATGCTGAGGATATCGTCAGTGCTTAAAGAACACTGACCAACTGCCAGTTTGTTTAGAAAGAGTGTAATTAGTCCTGTTTAATTATTGTGCAGCACATTTGGAATACATTTACGTCATTTAGCAGACACCCATATCCAGGGCGACTAACAGTTAGACTAAAAGTTCATACATTCTTACAATCCCAAGCAACTATGGATTAAGGGACCCTACAGTGGGAGCTTGTCAAATGTGCACATTGATCTGGACCTTCTGGTTTATAGTCCAGCACCTTAACCATTATCACCTCCTTTGGCCAGCAGAGGCTCCTGTCGGCCTTCCCTCTATCACGCACAGCCTATCGGCACCACTTGACCCCGTGAAGCACCAAAACCTAAACTTTGGTTTCTGCCATAATAGGCTGGTCTATTTAAGCACTGCTCGGTCCAGTTTTGACCTAAATATTTTGCCGTAGATTCTTCTGTCACCACTATGGTCAGTGCTTGTTTTGTAATGCTTTTTTATTATTGAATCCTAAATGGTGTTATATTAGGCCAGAACTAGGTTGGTCAGTCTGTCTACAGTACTGTGCAAAAATCTTAGGCCACCCCATTAGATCAGGTGCTGTATACTTTATTAATAAACTAAAACAAATGGAAAAAACAACTCATATTAACTGCAGTGCCTTATTATTTAGTGAGACCTTTCCTTTTATTTGAGCAATAAGCAGCATCTGGCAGCTTCAGCTGGATGCCTTGTTGACCCTTGATGCACAATGAATGCAATCTTTTAAAAATCTGTTTAACATCTTCAGCAACGTTTTTGTTTAATGCAGCATTAGTAAACTATTTGTGCCAAGTACTAATACTGATGTGGAAAAATCAATAAAACTGGTGGCTATGGAGACAAAGCAACAAATGGTCAGTTTCAGCAAACAATCTACAAAGCAAGTATGCAAATTTCAGCTTTATGTAATGAACGTTTGTCAAAATTAAGCAGCCATTTCTTTAACAAACTGTAAACGACACAGAATAGGACATGCATCAGTGAGTAAAAGTTACCTTTTTAGAAATAATTACATAGCTTTGACAACGGGAGCCTGATCAGAATGATTTAATTACACAAAACCTTTAAGAAGTTAAAACTTACAGGGGTGAATGCAAATGGGGCAGCACTGCCCAATGGGTTTGAACTTGACTGGGCATTGTAGGACTGGGCATTGCATTTCATCACACACCACATTCCCACCGGAGCATAAGCAGGTGACACAGGGCTTTGGCGACCACACAGTTTTATCAAACATGGTAATGCCCTGGAATGCACACTGTCCTGTGTTCCCTAAAGAAGAAGAAAAAAGGTTGGTAAAATGCCACACATAATTTTAACTGTATAGCATTTTCGCAAATATCGGTTCCAAAGAACCATCTGGGAAGCTGTAAAATCTTTTACACTTTTATCCTGCTAAACATAGCTATCCAGCAAAGAGCTTTTTTTGTGAGACCAGCTATTTAAAATTGTCGAGTAAACATCTCGCTGTTGACCAAAACTGCAATTGTAACACCAGAGCTGCCCAAGGAAGACACAGCCAATAATCATGTGGTAAATGTGGCACCAACATGGGCAACTTGGTCATGTCAACAGCTTGCTCACTTCCCTTTTTCTTTTTTTTTTTTTTTTTTGTTACCGCAGATCCTTAGTAGGAGCTGGAACTTTATGTAGTGGTTCAAGTTTAGCGCTGGTCGTGTATCTCTTTGACTTGATACTTAAGTATCCTTTGCAAAATATTAGATGGGCAATGTAGTTTTCTAAATGTAGTGATTTTGTAAAATGGGCAGAAAGTATTTGCACAGAAATGAGCAATTAATTTCAATGTTATTAATAGAGTACAAAATATTGAAGTGGTGCTTGGATGGTGGAACAGTCTAACATGTTAGCTCACCACCATGGTGACTTTGAATCAGGTTTGATTTGCTGTATTGACTCGTAGTAATAAGGAACCAATAGGGCTTTATAAAGTGAAAAAGCAAAAAAAAAAAATAAAAAGGTTTTTAAATGCACGCCATGATATGAACAAACTTATTTACAGCCTATAAATACACTGCTCACAAACATTTGAGGATATTTCCTTATGGGAGATTTAATTTTGAAGTATCAACTAATTTTTGTTTGTTTGCTAGTTTGTTTTTTTGCACTGTAAACAATAATTTTACAGAGTACTGAATATGTAATATTCTCAAAAATGCTCTACAAATTAGGGGGTTATTTTATTATGATAGATTTTATTTTAAATTTTACAATACTGTGCAAAAGTCTCTAAAAGTACATTATATATCTTAAAGTACTTTACAGTACAACAGTAACAGTACATTAGATATATCATTTGCTGTCATTGCAATGCTATAATGAGCATGTATAAAAATAATTATTGGTCTTTTTATGAGAATGCAACCAAAAAGTACATTACATTTGTATACGGTAGTAAAAACTTCCAAAAAAAAAAAATCTGAAAAACAGCTTCTGTAAGCTACAGTGGTGAGTACCGAGTGTTTCCTCCCCTTAAAATTTGAGCAATAGAAGCATCTGAAAGCTTCAACAGGATGCCAAGTTGACCCTTGTAAAATCTGAAGAAGCTTGATCAGGAATGTTGTTGTTGTTTTATTTTATTTTATTTTTTTTAAGGGTTGCAGCCAAGAAACCACTTTTTCCGAAGTGGAACATGATATAAAGGTTAAAAAATTATCAAACTTACAATATTGGAATAAAGAGCAGGGGAAAATAGTGATAGAGTGAAGAATCAAAGATTGAAATGTTTGGGTCCAGTCGACGGCAATATGTTCTATATGGTCGTTATTGCATTGCTAAAATAACAAATCTAATGGTGGCCTAAGATGCAGTCCTTTTTTTTTTTTTTTTTTTTTTTTGTAATTAGTTACCCATAATATTTTAAATATGCAAATGCCGTAAAGTGTGGTTAAATTGGCCCAGTTTTTAGCATGTTTGGTTTCTCCGTTATGGTTTCTGTTTAATCATGACAGTCATTTCTGTTGTTACATACACTGCAAATTAAAAAAAACATTAATGTTTGTGAGCTGTGTTGTTTCACAGGTGTTTTTTTTTGTTTAGTTTTTTTTACGGTACGCTTAAGATTAACTAAAGACAAATACATTTTATCTAGACAAATAATTTAGCTATATACGTTAACAAAAACATTATATCACATTAATAAAAAACAATATAATTTAATATAATATATTGTACAATATAATATAAAACAATATAACTATTATATATATATACAATATATCACTTTTTTTAGTTCGCAGTGTGTCTCTAAAGGAGTGGAACGATTTTTTTTCTTTAAAAGCAGCCAATATGAGCTTTAACAGGATGCATTTGACTTTTTAGTAGGTATATCTTGTTTGCCGCTTAAAATTTTGCTCCAATTTTTCTAGCCGGGGGCTGCCAAGGTCTCTCAATTAACAAAACAAAAACTTAAACGGTAAGTAATTTTAATTATCGTAATTTTGCAGCTTGTCATCTTGTCTTAGCGTGTTTACAGCGCGAATACAGAGCAAAGTATAGAATATAAAGGAGAGTCCAAAATTTTACCCTTAACCACACAATGTAAGTAATGGCGATTACAGGACCTTTACAGATGCAGCCCAAAACTGTGGGTGTTCTATGGGGTCAAGCAGTGAAAATAATATTAAAATTGTATGTGAAATATGAATATTATATTCAGCACTGTGCAAAAGTCTTAGGCCACAATTAGATTAGATTAGATATATATTTGTATTAGCAATGGCATAATAACCATATATCACTGTTTCTCTGACACTTTATTGAAAAAAATACAGGAAATGTGTGCACAGCATTAAAAAAAAGAAAACCAAATCAGAAAAACTGCTTCTATAAGCTACAGTGGTAAGTATTATGGATTTCCTCCCCTGACAACTTGATCAAGATCCAGTTGTCATCAGAGCATAATGAAAATAATAAACCTAATAGTGGTTTAAGACTTTTGCACAGTACTGTATATACACTGTTCACAAAAATGAGGGGACATTTCATTATGGGAGATTTCATTTTGAAGTATCCCCTAATTGTTGTATATATTTATAGAATAATCTATTTTTATCACAGTCTCAAATGCTTTTGCAAAGCCACCACCTTACCTTAAGTGAAGGTCATCACTACATTGCATGGAGAGCTTTTCCATGACGATTGCAGATTCATATCATACTTTTGCATGACCAGTGAACTAACGTCAGCATTGCTGTGATATTGTTCAAATGTATGTCCAGGGATCTCAACTGATGTCCAGCTCAGCACAACCTCCTCCCAATGCTCTTAGTAAACAGTGCAAGTGTTCATGTAGCTCTTTGCACCCTCTCTATCTCTGTTAAATTATGTAGTGAATCTGTTACTGTTAGTTCCATATTATATCTTGTAAAATATGAAACTGGAGTTCTCTGTCCCTCCCTGTGTGTCCTGATACTAACAAATGTACCCATAGACATGCGACTGCGAAAGCATTTGGAGCTAAAAGCTTATGTAGCAGTTATTCTTGAATTTACCAGCTCATTTACAATTATTTCCTTCCAACTGAGCTATTTTTCTTGTTATTAACTGATTATTAGTCTGGTTCTTTAGCATTCTTGGACATCTTACTGACATGCAGAACTTAGAAAATCACGTTGATAATAAAATATCCCCTAATTTATGTGAGCAAAAATGTGAAGCTAATGATATTTTTGTACACAGATTGCAAATTTTTACTAACTGCGTAATTCAGTAAGAAAGTTTCTTACACTAAATTAAACAGATTTTTCTCAATCCCATACTAACCTGGAATAACATTGTAGTTCGGCTTTGGTTCCTGTACATTTTTATAAGAGTCGATGAAAACTGATTCTCCATTATATTCGCTGTGTGCTGGCACTTTGCCTTGACGTGCCGTTTTCTTCCCCCTCCTCCGTCTTCCCTGAGCCGCAAGACGATTCTGATTCTGCTGTTTGGCAACACTGTAGCTTAGACAGCAGAAAAATGACACGACGAGTAAAAGCCATAGTCTCATGGTGGAATTCTGTGGACTGAAACAAAGAAGGATCTTAGGCCTCATTGCCCTAATATACCCATTTTAATACATAGTTTCCACACGCATGCACATTTCCATAATAACCAGTCTAGCAATAAATAGCAAGGTCCAGCGTTGTAAGAGTGTTCTTATAGCATTCAGACTCTTGACTGTCAGACAGCTCAAACACTATAGTGGAAAAGCAGCAGAACTCAACTAAAGCTGTTATTTAGATACAGTGTAGGTACCAATTACTAGATCTTAAGTGTTATGTTCAGATTTACCAACCATAACATAAATATTTCTCACTCCACCAACCCTTAAACAGCTCCTAATTGATAGACAGTACTTTTTTTTTTTTCCAGTATCCGTAGATGTATTATTTCATGTTTCTTGTTTCAAAGCATGCAAAAATCCCATCAACACACACTTGAACTAAGCAACAGCGAATGCAAGACAAGAGATACTATAAACAAGAGGCTAAATTGTGTATTTATTCCAAACTAAAGTGCTTCACTGTAGACTACGAGGCTGAAGAGAAGCATGCAGACTTTAGCAGAACATGATTGCATGTCATTAAGGATTATGAATGCTACAGCAGCTAGCACTTAGCAGGAAAGTGCCCTATTCATACTTATATAAACTCGTCTTACATAAGACATGTCTGTACAGTAGGTATGCGCACTCTTTTCTTAATTGCAGGAAAATAATATCTGATGTATTCCTGCAAATTTTAATGAAGCAAGACAAGAGCTTACAATGTGCATCGTAGGAAAAAGGTGTCCAAACTTCAGATTTTACAGATTCCATTTTTTTTCCCCACTGTGTTTTAAAATTGGTCATATCCAAGTTTGATTACTGCAGAGGCTGCTAACCTCTCTTCATTTATTAAAACTGTCTCCAAAAAGGGTGCCCAAACCTTTAAATAAGACTGAATGACAGTTCTGGAGCCCTCCCAATGCAATTTAAGAGCAATAATGGTATTTGAGTAAATAATCACGCATCACACACGCATATCCTCACTAAGATAAGTTAACATAATGCAGAATAAAATCAACAAGATCAACACTGAGGAGAACCCGTTATCAAGCGCAACTACATACTGTTACTTTGAGAAAGATACAGATGAAATTAACATAATTTCCCTGTAAGTCAAGTCAGGTTTAGTTCTATAGACCTCTTTACAGTGGAGAATTACAAACCGGATTACAAAAAAGTTGGGACGCTAAACAAATTGTGAATAAAAACTGAATGCAATGATGTGGAGGTGCCAACATCTAATATTTTATTCAGAATAGA
>JAVSBV010173525.1:0-13675 GCA_033117975.1 Parotocinclus spilosoma | reverse complement strand
CAGGGTACAGAATTAATGATGTAATAATAACAGTAACTGTAATAACAAACATTATTTATGTAAATTATATATATATATATATAAAATACCAATAAAAACACTCTTGTTTAAAAAAAAAATTATATATACTATATATATGTATAAATAATGTTTATTATTACAATTACTGTTATTATTACATTCTTAATTCTGTACCCTGTAGAGACTTCACTGACATTTTGTCATTTTGAAAAATCTGTCAAATCCACTGTCCTCTAGTAGACTGTATATTTTTTAAGTAATCATCATTATTTATTCAGTGAAAATTGATTAAAAATGTGTGCTCTGAATTGCATGAATCAAATCCATTGCATATTTTTAATATCCCCGATTTCTGAGATCCTGGTCAGGGTTGCCTGTGGGAGAGGGGATTACTGGGACAAATTCAGTATAAATTATTTTTAAACCTTTTTTTCCCCCCACACCTGCCTTATTCCTGGTTAGGGTTTTGAGGGCTACGGTGCTTAGTATGCAGGGTGCAGGTGTAAACATGCCCTTAACAGGACAACCATTTCAGGGGTTACAGTGCCATGTCTGGTATATCTTCCCTCAGACATGACGAGACATGCCGATGTGATTAACCTGCATAACTATGGATGTGGGCTGGCAAATTATAAATTACCCCAAACGAGTGATACATTAAAATCCATTTAACATTAATTAAGTAAATTCAATAATTGCATGACATAACTTTTAGGGTGGGTGTGAAATAGATTGCATTAACTTGCATGCTTGGTTGGAGGAACGTTTGAGATGGACCACTGAACTCAGTTCCACTCTGTAAGACATAAGGGAAGTAAAACACAGTGTAATCTTTCAGTTATAGACACGTGTTAGACTTGAGTGCACTGTGTATCCTGTAGGTGTTACCAAGCCTAGCGTGAGAGTCCTGCAGCCCTCCAGCACTGACCCACAAGGTAAGGTCACATTCATGTGTGTGGCGTCCAAGGGCTTCCCACCAAACTGGATGCTGAGCTGGAAGGTTGATGGGACGAGCTGGATCGAGGGGGAGAGCCATAGTCCGGTCGTTCTACTCGCCGATGGTCTCTACAGCTGGAGCAGCACACTGACCCTCAACCAGGAACACTTGAAGAATAAGAAGCTGACCTGTGAGGCTACTATCCAAGACCAACCTGCTGTAGTCAACACACTGACCCAAGATGAGTGCTTAGACCTGTGAATCACACACACACACACACATATGCACACAGTTTGCTCAAGTTGTGCACTTGTGTTGAATGTGGTCGTGATTGCAGAAATTAAAAAGTGCATTAAAAACAATTTAAATCAATAAACATTTGTCATTTCTGCTATGCATTACAATATGCTAAATCATCTGCAGAGTCAGCTTGTTTTCATCTCTTCTTAACACAGCACATCTTCATTATTACCTAAATAATGTGTCCGGCTAAAACACTTTTCTTTGCATTATGAATAAAACGTTTAGAATCACCCGTTGTGCAAGTTGTTTATCGTACTTTTTCTATCACTGAACAATGGTGGTTAGCCATGTGTGTGAACAGAAGCAGTGTGTAGTGTGGTGTATATACTGCTCTAACCTATATTCTCAAATTGCCATCTTATATACTATAGAGGCTAAAATAAAGCCAACATAATGTGTTGCAAAAGCTGATAGTTGTCCCAGTCAGCTGTGTCTAAAATTAAGTGCAAATATAAACCAAATTGGATGGCAAAAGCAGGAGACAATGTCTGTGACAGAAATACACTGCTCACAAAAATTAGGGGATATTTCATTATGGGATATTAAATTTTTATTATATTCACTAATTTCTGTGAGCAGTATATAAGAAATTAGCTGAATTAAATTCAACCCTAGATTTACACATATAATGCTCACAAAAAATAGGCAATATTTCAAAATGAAATTTCATTTTATAATAAATTATTTTTGTGAGCACTGTACAAAACCTATCAAAAAACCAGGGGATATTAAATAATATACAATATTTGTTGTGAACAGTGTATAAAGGGGAAAACAAGGTTACTGTAGGATCAAGTCAAACAATCATGGAGTGTGGATGATTGGATGTAAGAATCTCCAACAAATATGCGCTGGCCAGGGAGATGATGCTGGAAATTGTCTGGTGTCGTTCTAATAAATCTCATTTATGATATGGGGTTGGCATGTCTGGTAAAGAACCAGGGCAAATCATTATATTAACAGCAAAAGCACAGTTGTACATGGAAAGTTTGGACACTTTTCTCATTCCATCAATAGAAAATAGGATTTGGTGATAACACAAGTCAGGATTATGATTCTTGCCTCAAAACCAAGAGGGTTTTCTTCGAGAAAAGCAAATACAACGCATTCGGAAACTCCTTTACATTTTATGCTGACGCCTTAAAAAAAAAAAAAAAAAAAACTATTTTCCTCCTTTAATCTGTACTCCATACCACAAAAAGTGAACACAGTATTTATTTTGCTCAGTTATTAAAAAGAAAAACCTAACATTTTAACATTTTTTAACTTAAGTAATCAGAACTTTTGCTGTAACACTTGCACTTTAGTTCTGGGGGCTTCCCATTTCTCTCATGTATCATGTCTATGTAAGGTCTTACAGCTCCCAATGCATATCGAAGTAAAAACCAAACAATGACAAGAAAGGAAGTGAGAAGGCACAGATCTGGAGAAGGCTAAATCTGCTGCACTAAAATTTACCAAGAGCTCCTCCTAGAGCCGGATGTTCCACCAAACTAAGTAATTGGGGGAGAAGGGCCTTGGTAAATGGTCACTCTGGCTGAGCTTTAAAGACCCTGTATGCAGATGAGAGAAACTTCCAGAAGGTCAACCATCAATCACTGCAGCGCTTTACCAATCTTGGCTTTATGGCAGAGTGGGTAAACTTCTTCACAGTAAAAAAAATGATTAAATAGACCTAAAAATCAAGTCCAACAAACAGTCATTTTAATGGAAATAAAAATTAGACGCCAACTAAACTTGCATTTCGTCGGCAATACTAAGGCATTTGCAAACACACACACGCACGCACGGACTGTGGGAGGAAAACAGAGTACCCGGAGTAAACACATGAAGACATGGGGAGGACATGCAGACTCCACACAGAAAGGAGCCAGGCTGCTCCACCCTGGGATTGAACCCAAGACCTTCTTGCTTTGAGGCAACGGTGCTACCCACCGAGCCGCCGTGCTGCCCCAATAAAACCCAAAGCGTCCCAAAACTCACCAAAACATGTAAATTGCTCATCATTAGTATATATGCGATGATAAATAAAATACATTATTTTTAAAGTGAATACATTTACTTTGTACCAAAAAGTGTTTGAATGGTGCACAATGTTTGGAAGCATAAAAACACATTTGCTTAATAATGCCGTTTGTTCCTTTCTATCTTATACGCCGGTCGTTGCAGATGCATTCACACAGCAGCACGGTCAGACCCACAGCACAGACAAACGCAGAAAATGTAAAACAGTTATAATAACAATATAATGAACAAAGAATTGAAAATGAAGTGGAAAAAATTAAAACGACAGTCAAACAAGAAACGTAGACGACTAAACAAAAATTAAAAAAAAAACTCAAAAAAGAAAACAAGCTGTGCATAGGGAACAGGCTTGAACTTGACACACAATCTAAGTATGGCTTTACCCCTCTACTTCAGACCTTGGGTTGATCTGTGATGCCAAATAACAAATCATTTTGATGATGTCACTCCAAAAATAAAAAAATACAAATACAAAAACTGTTCTCGGTTCAGTTCAAATTTGATTTTCTTTTTTATTTTGGTGCACCACTACTTCCATTGCAGCCTATAATGAGTGTAATTATTGTCAAAGAACCACCTGGCAACCACACAAGAAACATCAAACAAATAGAACAGAAAACTCATATTGTGGTTTCTTCCTAAGTGAGAAGACTAGACTAAAATGTAAGTATTCATGCTCCTTTTTCCTTTGTATTTTTTGCACTATGCACACAAAATTGTGACAGGGGGGTGGTATGAGAGCAACACAACCAAGAAACGCAATTAAAGTAACCTCCAGCTTCAGCACAGGTTACAAATAAGATTTATTGTGGGTGGACAAGGTTAAGAGGAAAGGAGAAAAAAAAAAAAAAAAAAAAAAACCTCTTGCATGCACAGTGCAGGTGAAAAGTCACAAATATGTACAATGTACATTTAAAAAATAAACAAAAACATTCTATAGCCTGCTTATTCCTGAAGGAACTAATCTGATGGGTTGCTGCTCTGACGGACAGTATTATGCAGTGACAAGTGTTCAAACCACCTTCTCGCTTCTAGCAGATGAAGAACGACTAAACAGGAGTACAGGAGAAATAGCTTGCCCCATAGCGCCCTCAGCTGGACTGAGAGAGTCGTACTGTTGCAATAAAGCCCTGGTGGAGACCATTTGAAGAGCGACAAACGGAACGACATACAAAGGGTTGACCTTGCTTTGTCTCTGGTTTTTGATTTTTCATGTTAATCTCTCTGCTCCATTTTGACCTTTGGAGGTTTGAGGAAGGACCTGTTCTTCTTCTCCTTGGTCTTGCCTTTAGCTTGGAAATTCCTCCAGCTGTCCACACGGCCGTCTCTCGATTCCTGCATACAACATAAAAGCATCAGTAATTGTAACGGACTGATTATTTAAGCCTAAATTTGGCTGCTTCATTGCCTACTAAACACTTTAAGCATAAATAATAATACAATTAATGTCAAGTTTATTTATATGGTGCTGTTTACAATGAAGCATTGTCTCAAAGCAGCTTTACAATATTATATTGAAAGGCCAATTCCAAATTGAGCAGGGTGATAGTGGAAAGGAAAAACTCCCCGAATGTAGATGGAAAAAACCTTGGGAGGACCAAGAATCAAAAAGGGACCCATCATCTCTTTGGGCAGCTTAGATGTTAATAACAACAATAATAACAGTTCAGGCTGCTTCTAATGATGTAGGAGATATTTTCTTGGCTTTGCACCACTTAACACCAACTGAGCATTGCCAGAGCATCACCACTAGTGCTGGTACACATTATGCGCTATATTGTATTTAATTTCCTGAATGGTATGATTTTTTCTGATACCACCAGACCACACCATAGCAGAAACATCAGTACATAGCATTCTGGGTACAGTACGCAAACCAGCCAGGTAGACTGGCATACACCACAGCCTAGCCTGGCCAGTTAACACCTGTGAGAGGTCCGTCGCTGTGGTGGATTATAGAGCAGAAAACAACGATGGAAAAAAAAGGAAGATCAGAGATGCAATGTCCTACCTTCAAACAATTGTGCACATTGGGCTTACCTCAAAATTCTTCTGCCATTCTTTCTCTCGTTTAGCCTTTTCATGTGTTTGGATCTCTTCTTCTCTTTGCCTTTTTCTGCATGTAGAGAAAAAGTGTTAGCTGCTCACATGGTAGTAGTCTAGCGCATTAAAATAAGCGTTTCAGTCCTAAACATCATTCATAGTTTGTAGATACCCTCAAAATATGTCCAAAAAGATGGGAATTACTAACCAGTTGGCCCCTCTTCCAATGCTACGCATTGATGCTCTAATGGTAACTTGAACTTGGAGTGGATTATGACTACATCTGTAATAAAATGAGCTTATCAATGTTTCTTCCTGTCACTGGACCGTGGTGGCTCAGTGGTTAAGGTACTGGGCTACAAATCCATAGGTACAGTTAGGCATTTGAGAAAGAAACTCAAACCACAATTGCTTGGATTTTATATTGTAAGACTGGGTTAGTGGTAAATTGCTCTGGATCTCAGAAGACTAAAAAAGTACTGAAATAACTCAAATTCAGCACATCAATTCGTTACTGTTATACAAATTTTGCAACCAACACCCAGTCATACTCTGTATTTTTTTGCCAATAGAAATTCAGTATGTCTAAAAAAATGTTATAAACAAGCTACACGTTTGGATGGAGAGTGAATGTAACAGTAGGGTAATTGACCACACTACCTCTCATGCATTTCCTTTGCTTCTCGCTCCTTCCTCTTAATCTCCAGCTCAGCGAAGAGCTTCATGGTCTGTTTGTACACAGCTTGTCTGAACTAGGAGAGGGGAGTCATTACACTTACATATAATTACTTATAGCAAACCTATAGCAAATTGATATAAAGATATTTATTGTTTAACCAACGCATTATGTTGTGAAACAGGACTTTGAACGAATTGGCCAGGACCGAACATTACCATAGTCAGATATGGTTTAAGTACTTTGCACGCAAGTGTTTTTATTTTAAGTGATTCTATTCCGTTCATACTAGTTAACTGTCATGCAGGTATGTAAACAATTAGAGGTGTGGTCGAATTAAATATTGCTTCTTGCCTCAGAAACACGCAACAGTGCTTCCCACGCTGCTCTATGAAAAGGCTACTTTTGGGTAGTGTACCTCTTGGTGAGAGATTGTTCAGACACAGAAGGGCTCGCATATCGTCCACACTCATAGTTGGCAACCCAGCTATCAGCTATCTCTTGTAAATGCAACAGAAAATATGTTGCGCTGTCACAAAAAGACAGCGAGACGGCATGAGAGAGACAGCAAGAGTGAACTGGCGTGAGAGATGGCATGTGCGAGGTAAGGACTGGCAGAGTGAATCAAAGCACTGCATGCAGCTTAATAGTGAAGCGATTTTGTATAAGCCAGTGTTGGAATTAAATAAATCACTGTATGGGAAACACTGCAGTATTTTGGTCAATATCCAGTAGTACAGTATCACACAAACACTGCCAAGTCTAGATCACATAGCGTGCAATTTCATAGAATGTATTGCAATGTGTGAATTGTTTATGTTTATCTCATATGAACATCAACTAGAGTTTCATTACCATTTCCGGGTCGTCCTCCTCTATATCCGTAGGTTTGCCATCCTTCTTTAACTGCTTCTTCTTCTGAACCATCTGGGATTAAAACACAGCAAGATCTGTTAATGGAAACCTTTATATGATGCAAGATGATGCTAGATCACCAACACGCCACACTATATATGGGCTGGGCATCCCATGCACTCATCATTAGCAGTGATTTAGAGAGAGTTGGGTGCATGGGGAAACTGGATCATTGGCAATCCCTACTATCTCCTGTAATATACTTGTGCCCTGATCTGGGTACAAACTTTTCTGCACCTGACTTCAAAAATATGTGAACTGAGCAAGCCTATGATAACAGTGCCAAGGAAAAACATGTATGAAGATTTTAAAATGAGTCCTTACATCCTAAATGCAGCCTAAAAGTTACATACAGGAATTAAACATAATTACCTAAAAAATACATTTATAATATGACTTTAAATACACAAAAGCTAAATAGAAAATTTTTTCAAAAAAGTGAACAGAAAAATATAATAGAATAAAATATAATCCCCCACCAAAAAAAGGGATATTAGATATGCAGCTCTCACATTATGCTCCACGTATTCCTTTCCAGCATGGATCACATCCACAGCCCTCTTCTTCTGCTCAGGTTCCAGGAGCAGCTTGTACGCCTTATCAACAGCTGCAACACGTTTACAAAACCTTTTCAATGACAAGTCTGATACCCAGTTCAAGTAATATTATAGATTTCAGGAAAAGTAAAATAAACATTTAATGCTAAAGTGGAAAGATGCAATTAGTTATGGCAGTGTTGCTGAACAATGACGTTACTCAACAAAGAGACCGAGGTCTGTTTTGGCCATTTCTGGTTCTACATAACCCACAATAACCCATATATTAACCCAAAAATAAAACTTTTTTTTTTTTTTCTTACTCAAATCCAAAACACATACAGCCTTTTATGAATTTTAACATATAATCAAGATAAATGTACTAACAGAGTCAAATAAAGACTGCACTATAAAAATTTAACTGTAGCCTGGTAATTTTACACTATTTTCAACACGTAAATACTGGGGATGTAAAAATTCAGTCTGCTCACTCTTCAATTCTATTCATGATTCAATTTTCTCTCACCATTATTGATTTTACATTAGAAAAATATATTACCTTTTAATTTGTGTAGTGTAAACAATAGACATTGTTACAATAACATTTGTTTAACAATGAAACTTTAGTCCCTTGCAATTAAAAGAAATTATTATTACGTGGGACTGTGGTATCCTAGTGGTTAAAGGACTGGACTATAGACCACAAGGTCCAGGGTTCAAACCCCACCTCTGCCAGGCTGCCACAGCTGGGTCCCTGAGCAAGGCCCTTAGCCCACAATTGCTTGGATTGTAAGTCGCTCCGGATAAGGGCATCCGCTAAATGCCATAAACGTAAATGTACTAAAACATTACGTTTAAAATGGTAAACAATATGCCACAGTCTGTCAGTGCAGTATCTCTGCACAATATGCCTTTTATTCTGACTTAATGTGTCTTTGTGAATCTGTCTTTGTGTTGATTTGCACTGTTCTGGAGCAACAATCCTAATTTATCTGTATAATATACAATGACAATAGAGGCATTATCTTCACTTATCTTACTGCAGCTTTACCATATATTAAAACCGGGGAAGACATTTTTTATTTTTGAAAAATACCAAATTAAGACATTTATTGTCTAAACAGTATTTAATATAATTTTAGATAATTTAAAGAGAAACTTTAATTCCCCTGGGTCCATCTGGTGTTAAAAAACATCATGCATTAGATGAAAAAAAATCAAGGATTTATAATTCAGTTAGACAGATGATATTGTTTCATGTTTGTATCGTGGTGCATCGTATTACACCCCTAATAAGTACACATTCAGCAGAAAACGTACTGTGAATCTTGAACTTTTATTACTAAAAGTAAGTGATGCAAAGTATGATGCTCTCCTGCACTCTTTTGTACCAGATGAGGAACTTGGCATTGTGTGTTGAGCACTGGGAAATGTAGCAAAAGAAAACTGCAGGAACAATAATCGTTTTTGTTTCTCATTTCCAAGACTTTATTCGATTAACTACACGAAATATTAAACACTTTATTATGAAATTAGCTTTATGTTAATGATTTTCCCAACTGTAGTTGGTAGGCTACATTATTATATATATACACATGATATAATAAACATCTCGGCTTAAAACAAATAAACTTGTGACAGATCTGTCACAACGTATTCCCATTTTACATAAGTAAAATGTGAATAATATCATAAGTAAAAATCATCACATTCATTTGAAATACAGATGTACGCTGTTTAACGACCTTCAATCAACCTCAATTTGGGGTCTCTAAGATCATAATAAATTATAATGGAAAACATGTCGGCTTCCCTGTAGGAATCCGGTCTGGATGGAAGGAATCTACATTTTATTGTCAACTCTCAGCACTTCAACTGCTACACTGTTAGTATACTATGTATTGACCGTTTCGGTTTTGTGTGTCAAAGTCCTGCATGTGTACGAAAACTTGCTCGAAAATCTTCAAACAGGTCCTTTGTGCACTTGGCTGAACTGCAGCAACAGACTCTGCTGACTTAAAGGGCATCCTGTATGTATGTGCTTTATTGACAGGATCGCATTGCATCTCTGACAGACTGGTGGTTCCTCTTCTATTTTAACTCCACACGTTGCGACCATAAATAGCCGGTCACCTTAAAAGCCAATCAAATCTGCGAATATCCGCGAGCAGAGGCAAAAGTAATTACAATTGGACTAAAGACTACTGTTCTAACTCGGTTGAAAAGTTTAGAAATCTGTAATGTGTTAATATGTTACTTGTGTTAATGGAGATGACTTGTACTATTATGATTATTTATTGATTTATCACAATTAATTAATTAAATTATATATATATATATATATACCCAATTGTATAACTCTTTGGGCAACTTCTGTTTATTCTCATATACAGACTTGAAGACAACTGTAGTACAGAATCATGCTTTACCTTCGAAGGCCTGCTGTGCCCTGTCAGGATCATCTTGGTTCTTGTCTGGATGCACCAAGATGGACAGCTGGAGGATAAACAAACATTTGAAAAACTCTCATTGCAAACACAGCCACATAGGAGATTGAAGGTAACAAAGTTACCTGACGAAACCTCTTCTTTAGCTCTTCGTCTGTCGCCTCAGGATCGATCTGTAGTACCTACACATAAAAACAGAAAGGATTGTATGGCAAATACCCCAAGGTAGTGAGAGTCTCGCAAATAATGCCAAATCCCCAGCCTTTTGCTAAATCAGCATCCGTAACTAAAGAACTCTGTGACTTAATGTGAGAGGGTGTCAGACTTTAGACTGTTCAATGTATTTTCAGTGTATTTTCAAAGTCTTCAGGTCTATGGTTAGCATGAAATTCCTTTTGAGATAGAAAGCTGTACTGCAGACACAAAATACACAATAAAGCACAATAAAGCGTGTTCTGCTTTTTTCGTTCTAACTAACATTTTCCAACACGAAATGAACTGAAGTCACATCATCCATGTACACACTGTGATTCATCTAATCACATCCACTGAGAAAAATACAGCTCTCTTTTTCTTCATCTTTTAAGTTTTCTTAGCCTTAAACTGATCTAAAAGTTGGAGTATGCTTCTCACATGACCACCTAAATAATCAAAAAACAGTAATTTATTATGTTTTAATTATTAAGAGCATGCAAGCACTCAATGCTAGTAAACAATGACAAAGTAATTAAGCCCGCTTAAAGGGCGGTAGACCAACAGCGAAAACACTGACTGTTAATGACTATTCCTGGGCGGTTATGTCTTAAACCATGAAATGATAAAGAAAACGCAGGCTTTATTACAGGACCAAGCAGGTACTCACCTCAAAAGGATTAAGATTGAAATACGTTGAGCCAGGCCGCAGTAACCGATCTATCTGCTGCTTGGACGTCAACACAGAATCTCTCTTCTCAATCTGCTTCACCTGTAGGGGAATTCATTCAATAGGCCCTTTCACGCTGGAGGAACTTTTCATAGTTCTTAAAACAGTAGGAGAAAGTGCCCCCTTTCTCGCATGTTCTCACTGCAGGAACTGGGGACGAATGTAGTTCTTAGAAAGCTGTGTATAGGGACTTTTGTAGCTCCTACTTCAGGGTGGGTACCCTAAGTGATGCAAGTATGTCGTGATTGGTCCAGACACCATACATATTTGTCCAGCTGCAATTGCCTTTGTTGATGGCCGTTTGCCATTTTTAAATACATTTGTACACACAGGTAGCTGTATAAACACAGACAAATAGACCAACAGTGAAGTCGAGGGTTTACTTAGCCTATATTCAACGGAAGAGTTACAGCACAATTTGGAGCCACCAACCGCAGTGTGGCTTACGTCACATCGGAGTATAAACCTGGAACAAATGCTGTTCCGTTTTGAGAGGTCTGTAGGGATTAATTCATTCCAAATGAATACCTAGAACTGTTTGGCGTGAAAGCGCCGAATAGCTGCAATTAGTACAAGGGAATTGCTTAATACCTGCAATTACGCTTAGGCTATGAATAAAGCGAACAAATTCCATAATTTCACTTACAAATCAGATGATTAATTTTTTACTGTAGGCTGTCATGTAAATATATGTAAATGTTAACTCATTTTATCGCTTCATATACATTCTGGAATACTGCATTGCAATTATGCATTTTACCATTTTATAAATGTCTAGGAATCCTTTGTTGAATTATGATTCCGTTTTATCATATCAAACTTTCACAAATTATATGTTACAAGTATGACACAATTGGTCATGTTATAAATTTTCTGGATAGCATGTTGTAATTATCATTCCGTTTTAAAATATCAATTAGATTTTTTAATTATTTGTTACAATTATGACACATTTGGCCAGTTCATAAATTTTCAGGAATCCATTGTTGTATTTATTATTGTGTTTTAACATTTCAATAATATATTTAAATTACTTGTTGCAATGATGACACATTTGGTCATGTTATACATTTTCTGGATATCATGTGGTAATTATTATTCCCTTTTACAATATCAATTAGATATTCTTTTAAATTATTTGTTACAATTATGACACATGTGGCCAGTTCATAAGTGTTCAGGAATCCTTTGTTGTCATTATTATTCCGCTTTACCCTTTCATAAACTTTCTCAGATTATTTGTTAAAATTACGACTCATTTTTGTCAATTTCATAATTGTTCAGAAAATCCTGTTACAATTAGGATTCCTGTTATAAGTAGGATGGACCACATGTGAACATGATCGAATTATTTGTTACAACTACGACGCATTTGCCTGTTTTAGAAATCTTCTGGAGGTCTTTGTTTTAGCGTTGCAGAAACATTTAGTAAATGCAGGACGGAACAAGCACAGGGTAGCTAACGTTAGCACAACAGCTACCGGTACAAATTAGAACCCTTTGTGCGGTTTCTATAGGCAGTCGTTAGGAGCGCGTGTATATCAAATCATTACTGTTGGTTCTCGGGAAGAGAAGCTATGCTTAAATTTCTACTCGCCTCTGTGTAAAAGATCTGGAAAGCATCATCGGTAATGCTCGGAACCGAGCCGCCTGCTGCAGCCGCCATTTTGCAAATGGACACGCCCCTTGCGGATGTGACGTCGACAAAGCGGACGCACGTTTTACTCTACGGTAGCCCCCTTAAACATGGGATGAATAATGAGGTTTGGATCTGTGAGTGTAAACACATCCTATGATGATCAGGTAAAAACTCTTTATGAGCAAATTCTCACTGATCATGATTAACACTACAATTACCGGCATTCCATAACTACTAGATCTAAAGTTTGCATGCATTTTGTTATTCAATTCAAGTTGATTCATATAGCGCTTTTTACAACGTAGCTTTGTCTCAAAGCAGCTACACAATATTACACTGTCTTAAAAGGCCAATCCCAAGTTGAGCAAGCCTAAGGCGACAGTGGAAAGGAAAAACCTCCCTAAAATGGAAGGAAGAAACCTTGGGAGGCCCTTATGATATCATACAATATAAAGAATTAAATTAATGAGTCTTATTAAAATATGTCATAATATGTCAGAAAGACAATAATACTGTATTGTATAAATGATTATTTATTTACTTATTTATATTATTCAGTGTGTTAATATTCTATTGCAATATAAGGATATGTAAAATTTGCTGTGAAATAAAAACTAGAACATAAATTATTTTTGAAAAAGTATTGAAAATATAAAGAGCAATAATACTTAGATTTGTTTATTCATCTTGTGAAAATAGGCCATAAAATGTCAGAAAGTCAATAATGCTGTATTATACTAATGATTATTTATAGTATTCAGTGTGTTAATAAAAGTTAAAAGTTTTGCTGTGAAATAAAAACTAGAACAAACAAAAAATATTTTTAAAAAGTATTGCAAATATAAATAACAATAATACTTGAATGAATACATTTATTAATTGATCTTGTTAAAATAGGTCATATGTCAGAAACACAATAATACTGTATTGTACTAATGAGTATTTATTTATAGTATTTAGTGTGTCAATATTCTATTGCAATATATAGATATATAAGATTTGCTGTGAAATAAAAACTATAACAACAAAAATGACTAAAAAATGTATTGCAAATATAAAGAACAATAATACGTAAATATGTTTTACACAACAGGTTGAAAGCTTTTTTTATATCCACTATGCCTAATTGGATAATTCAAGATTCAAACTTTATTGTCATATGGACAGTAGGAAACAAGTGTCCCTGCCCAATGAAATTCTTACTTTGCAGT